>BLSH010211970.1:1035978-1080365 GCA_018402905.1 Glandirana rugosa | reverse complement strand
AGACGTATGAGTGCTGCCAGCATTGCTGCAGAGGTTGAAGGGATGGGGGGTCAGCCTGTCAGTGCTCAGACCATACGCCGCACTCTGCATCAAATTGGTCTGCATGGCTGTGGTCCCAGAAGGAAGCCTTTTCTAAAGATGATGCACAGGAAAGCCCGCAAACAGTTTGCTGAAGACAAGCAGACTAAGGACATGGATTACTGGAACCACGTCCTGTGGTCTGATGAGACCAAGATAAACTTATTTGGTTCAGATAGTGTCAAGCATGTGTGGCAGCAACCCGGTGAGGAGTACAAAGACAAGTGTGTCTTGCCTACAGAGGAGCATGGTGGTGGGAGTGTCATGGTCTGGGGCTGCATGAGTGCTGCCGGCACTGGGGAGCTACAGTTCATTGAGGGAACCATGAATGCCAACATGTACTGTGACATACTGAAGCAGAGCATGATCCCCTCCCTTCGGAGACTGGGCCACTAGGCAGTATTTCAACATGATAATGACCCCAAACACACCTCCAAGATGACTATTGCCTTGCTAAAGAAGCTGAGGGTAAAGGTGATGGACTGGTCAAGCATATCTCCAGACCTAAACCCTATTGAGCATCTGTGGGGCATCTTCGAAGGTGGAGGAGCGCAAGGTCTCTCACATCCACCAGCTCTGAGACGTCGTCATGGAGGATTGGAAGAGGACTCCCATGGCAACTTGTGGAGCTCTGGTGAACTCCATGCCCAAGAGGGTTAAGGCAGTGCTGGAAAATAATGGTAGCCATACAAAATATTGACACATTGGGCCCAATTTGGACATTTTCACTCACTTTTGTTGCCAGAGGTTTAGACATTAATGGCTGTGTGTTGAGTTATTTTGAGGGGACAGCAAAATCACACTGTTATACAAGCTGTACACTCATTACTTTATATTGTAGCAAAGTGTCATTTCTTCAGTGTTGTTAGATGAAAAGATATAATAAAATATTTACAAAAATGTGAGGGGTGTACTCACTTTTGTGAGATACTGTGCATATTGTCATTACATATTGTCATTGAATGTCATTGAATGTTATTAAAAATTAGCTTTCCTTTTCAATCTGCAGCCGCTGTAATTTTCTATAAATGCAATGCAATATGGCTACCTGGAGTTGCTCTGTACACAGAGTGTGTACTGACCACTCCCCAGAAACATAATTTCCTGCTTGTGTGATTGGCTCGCCGATTTTTCCTGAAGTCTGCCTAAGATACAAGTCAGATTTCAGGCATCTTTTGGAACAAAATTATCATACTTATAGGAACACATCTAAAGGGATGCTGGCCCAGCAGCTTTCCTCATTAGTGCTCTGCAGCTGCCACAGCTGACTGATAATTATGAAACCACTCCCATTAGAGCCACTCAGCACAGATGAACAAACAGTGATTTCTTCAGAATAACAAAAGGTAGGAATCTGCAACAAAGTGTGTTATAGTCCTTGAATTGTACATAGATCACCCAGGGGGAATGTTTTTTCTCAACAAATGTTACGCTTTAAATGTTGCTACCTTGTAATAGGCAAAACTGGAGGCATTCTGTACACTGTGCATAGACATTCCATAATTTGCTCCCTTGTTATTTCACACCTTTTGCAAGCTCTCTCCTTTGGTGGCCTATCTTTACACGGGGAATCTCCCTTCAGTCTATCATGAATGCTGCTGCCAGACTCATTCACTTTTAACAACCATTCAGTGACCGCCATCCCTCTCTGCCAATCCTTCCACTGGTTTCTGCTCAACAAATACAATCCAAAATATTAACAACATACAAAGCCATCCACAACTCTACCCCAAGCTACTTTACCAGCCACATCAGAAAGTACCATCCAAACTGTTCTCTTTACTCTTCATAACCACCTGCTCTCTAGCCCCCTAGTCACCTCCTTTCGTGCTTGCCTCCAGAACTTCTCCAAAGCCTATCTCCTACTCTGTTTGCATTTAGGTGATCCCTGAAAACTCATCTCTTTACGGAAGCCTATCCCACTTCTACCTAAAAACCTGTACTATTACTTTCTCCATCGGTTCATCTGACAGTTATTAGCCTCCCTTGCAGATTGTAAACTCTCTTGAGCAGGGCTCCCTAAACCCTCTTGTATTGAATTGTATTGCAACTGTACAGTCTCCTTTTATTTTGTAAAACTGTGCAAACTGTTGGCTATATAAATACTGTACAATAATAACAATATATACAGTGGGGAAAATAATTATTTGATCCCCTGCAGATTTTGTAAGTTTGCCCACTTAAAAAGAAATGAAGGGTCTATAATTGTTATCATAGATGTATTTTAAAGTGGTTGTCAAGCCCGAGATTGGCTGCTCCTGCGCGCATGCACGGGAGTGGGGTCACTTGACTCCGGCCAGTCAGAGAGCCAGAGTCCGCAGCCCCGGAAGGAAGAGGGGCAGAAGATGGACGTGGCCTGGTGTGGGGATAGCGCGGGACATTGCGGGCTTCCAAAGCAGGTAAGTGCCACTTAATAGTGTGATGAACACGGGTATCAAATCGCTGCCCTCCTCACCGACAGGCGACCGAGGACCTCCCTGATCTAACACCGCACTTGTCACGAACATAACAATACCACTCTCAGCTGCTTTCAGCACAAAGATTTCCCAATTTGCGGGACCACCGTCTAAATGCCAGCCGCCTGAGAGCGATTGTTACCGGGCTAATTCAAATAATTAACCTGTTCTCTGCCTCTATTGGAGCCAGAGGAGCTCAGAATTTCAGCAGTACCAGTATTTCAGAATAACCACCTGTAACACATGCTGTCACCGCAGACAGGTATATCCAGATGCGTTATTTTAAAAACAGTAGCACTCTACAAAGGAACAGATTCGTGATAGTTGCATTAAGATCTTTAGGGACAAAAACAACAATTTTCAAAATAATAATGAAATGGTCAAGTTTTAGGTGCAGTAAAGTATTTACAGAAAAATAAAAGGTTATCAAAACAATGAGACAAAATTACAGCAACAAAGAAACAGAATAAAATAATATTTGCTTTTGAAATGTCCGTGATTGATCAGTGTTTCGAAGATGATTTCCTGGTTCTCTGATGTTGCTTCATTGATGGAAATTGGGAACTGGAAATTAATCTTAGCAATCCCTTTTTCTCTGGTTGACAAGGGGTGGGGCCATATGCCCTGACCACTCACATGAGTGGGCGACTTCTTGCACAATGTCAAGGGCGGGCCGTGGAAACCATCTTCCCTACTCCACACGTTGTGTATGAAAAACCATATTTCAAGATTGGACTGCCTGCCAAATCTCACAGTAAGAAATTCAATCTCAGCATATTGAGGAATTTTAATTGAGTCCACACATGAATGTGTTGTGATATTCGGGGACCCTGGGGAGGGAATAAACTAGTTCTATCCCTCCTTGGGTAAAAAGGGGGGGGGGAATGTTTATACTTGAATAAACCGGGCTGAAATTATACATTCAAATATGTACGTTTTATCACTATATTAGGCTCCCAGCTGGAAGTATGACTGTATGTAAGTTTTTCTACCTTTCCATGTTGATTTCAGGGGTTACTGAGAGGGTCAAGGTTGCCTGGGTGATTTAGGGTTTGATTTATTGCTGTTCTAATACTGTTAAAATAAACAGACAGGCCTCTCTCTCCTTGACTAGTCACATACCACCAGGTGGCCCCTTTGAAGTTGATCTGGCCAGGAAGGGAGGGGGTGTGAGGAGTTTAGCCCAAGGACTGACAGTGGTTTTAAAAAGAAAAATTTAGCAGCCATTGAAGTAGCATGCCTTCCCAAGATGGAGTCAGCCTTGCTTGCGTCTCATGCGTAATATCATTACTTCGTGTGTGTCTCATACGTGATATTATGACAAATGGGTTAATATGCGATGCATACTACCCCAATATGCTTTTACATTGCAGGGTAATAAAGAGGAAGTAAAACCCATCAGGGTTTACTTCCTCTTTAAATGATAGAGACAGAATACGAACCAAAAATCCAGAAAAACACATGATACAAATGTTATAAATTGAGTTGCAGCTCACTGAGTAAAATACGTATTTGATCCCCTACCAACCAACAATAATTCTGGCTTCCACAGACTGGCTACAGTATGTGCTCATGTGGTACACAGATTAGTACTGTAAACTTAAGAAGGTGTTCCGAACGATAACTCGTTGTGTATAAAATACCACCATGGGTTGAAATCCTGCAGGGCCCGCAAGGTCCCCCTCCTCAAGAAGGAACATTTACAGGCCCGTTTGAAGTTTGCCAATGAACATCTAAATGATTGAGTGAAGGATTGGGAGACAGTGCTGTGGTCAGATGAGACCAAAATTGAGCTCTTTGGCATTAACTCTACTCGCTGGAAAATGCTGACTATGACCCTAAGAACACCATCCATGCAGTCAAGCACGGAGGTGGAAACATTATGCTTTGGGACTGTTTCTCTGCTAAAGGTACAGGCCGACTTTGTTACATTAAGGGGCCAATGGACAGGGCCATGTATTGTAAAATCTTGGATGAGAACCTTCTTCAATCAGCCAGAACACTGAAGATGGGTTGTGGATGGGTTTTCCAGAATGACAATGACCAAACACATACTGCCAAGGCAACAAAGGAGTGGCTCAAGAAGAAGCATTTCAAAGCGGAGTTCCATCCAAAAGTGGAACCTCCATTAATCTGCTTCCTCCCCCCCTCTGGAGCCACATTTAGCACCTTTTGGGGGGGGGGGGGACTTGTTTTTGACAGGTACCTTTCCCCACTTCCAGGAGACTGCGCCGCAGCGCCGTCCTTCAGAATGTTAGTCCCCTCCTCCTCCTTCCTCCGCCATCGGGCCAGTTGGAAAACATAGCATGCTTCGCACATGCGCAGTAGGGAACCGCTGTGACGCCACAAGGCTTCACTGCCGGTTTCTCTTACCCTAAATGGCGGCGGCAGCACCCGAGAGCCAATCTGAAAATTGGCTGGGGTACAGACATCGCAGGAACCTTAGACAGGTAAGTGTCCTAATATTAAAACTCAGCAGCTACAGTATTTGTAGCTGCTGACTTTTAATTTTTTCATGGGGGGCGGAAATCCTCTTTAACCACTTGCTTACTGGGCACTTAAACTCCCCTCCTGCCCAGACCAATTTTTGGCTTTCAGCACTGTCACATTTTGAATGACAATTGTGCGGTCGTACGACGTTGTACCCAAACAAAATTTATATAATTTTTTCCCCACAAATAGAGCTTTCTTTATGTGGTATTTGATCACCTGTGCGTCATTTCTGATCGCCGCTATAAACAAAGAGCGACGATTTTGAAAAAAAGAACAATATTTTTTACTTTTTGCTAGAATACAAATTCAAAAATAATAATAAAAAAAAAAATTATTCATCAGTTTTGGCCGATATATATTCTTCTACATATTTTTGTTAAAAAAAAATGCAAATCGGCGTATATTGATTGGTTTGCACAAAAGTTATCGTGTCTACAAACTATGGGAATTGATTTATGGCATTTTTATTATTATTTTTTTTTTTACTAATAATCGCAGCGATCTGCATTTTTATCAGGACTGAGATATTGGGGCGGACATGTCGGACATTTTTTGACACTTTTTTGGGACCAATGACATTTATACAACGATCAGAAATTTAAATAGCCACTGATTACTGTATAAATGTCATTGGCAGTGAAGGGGTTAACTGTGTTCCCTGCATGTGTTCTAACTGTGGGGGGGCGGGGCTGGCCGGGATAGAACAGATCTAACTGATCCCAGTGATAGGATTTGTCATGCCCCCTGTCACAGAACGGAGAACCGCCGTGTTTACTTCGGCGGTTCTCAGTTCTGCAGCTCTGACAGGCGATCGCGGGCTGACTCGATGTCCGCCAGGAGCACGTACAAGGGCAGGACGTCCATGGACGTCCACCCGGAAATTCAGATCCGTGCTGGAGCCATACTTCAGCTATAGCGCGGATCTGAAGGGGTTAATGTCATGGAGTGGCTCCAGACCTCAATCCTATAGAAAATTTATGGTGGGAGCTGAAACTTCTAGTTTCCAAGCAACAGCCAAGAAACCCTAAGGATCTATAGATCTGTAAAGAAGAGTGGACCAAAATCCCTCCTGAGATGTGTGTAAACTTGGTCACTAACTACAGGAAACGTATTACCTGTGTGCTTGCCAACAAGGGTTTCTCCACCAAGTATTAAGTCTGTTTTGCTTGGGGATAAAATACTTATTTTACTCACTGAACCACAACTCAATTTATAACAGTTGCATTGTGTTTTTTTCTGGATTTTTGGTTGATAGTCTGGCTCTATGATTTCATATACACGTATGATAACAATTCTAGACCCTTCATTTCTTTGTAAGTGGGCAAAACTTAAAAAATCTGCAGGGGATCAAATAATTATTTTCCCCACTGCATATACAGTATCTCACAAAAGTGAGTACACCCCTCACATTTTTCTAAATATTTTATTATATCTTTTCATGTGAAAACACTGAAGAAATGACACTTTGCTACAATGTAAAGTAGTGAGTGTACAGCTTGTATAACAGTGTAAATTTGCTGTCCCCTCAAAATAATGCAAACACACAGCCATTAATGTCTAAACCGCTGGCAACAAAAGTGAGTATACCTTTAAGTGAAAATGTCCAAATTGGGCCCAATTAGCCATTTTCCCTCCCCGGTATCATGTGACTCGTTAGTGTTACAAGGTCTCAGGTGTGAATGGGGAGCAGGTGTGTTAAATTTGGTGTTATTGCTCTCACTCTCTTATACTGGTCACTGGAAGATCAACATGGCACCTCATGGCAAAGAACTCTCTGCAGATCTGAGAAAAAGAATTGTTGCTCTACATAAAGATGGCCTAGGCTATAAGAAGATTGCCAAGACCGTGAAACTGAGCTGCAGCATGGTGGCCAAGAGATCATACAGCGGTTTAACAGGACAGGTTCCACTCAGAACAGGCCTTGCCATGGTTGACCAAAGTAGTTGAGTGCACGTGCTCAGCGTCATATCCAGAGGTTGTCTTTGGGAAATAGACGTATGAGTGCTGCCAGCATTGCTGCAGAGATTGAAGGAGTGGGGAGTCAGCCTGTCAGTGCTCAGACCATACGCTGCACACTGCATCAAATTGGTCTGCATGGCTGTCGTCCCAGAAGGAGGCCTCTTCTAAAGATGATGCACAAGAAAGCCTGCAAACAGTTTGCTGAAGACAAGCAGACTAAGGACATTGATTACTGGAACCACGTCCTGTGGTCTGGTGAGACCAAGATAAACTTATTTGGTTCAGATGGTGTGAAGCATGTGTGGCGGCAACCAGGTGTGGAGTACAAAGACAAGTGTGTCTTACCTACAGTCAAGCATGGTGGTGGGAGGGTCAGGGTCTGGGGCTGCATGAGTGCTGCCAGCACTGGGGAGCTAAAGTTCATTGAGGGAACCAAGAATGCCAACGTGTACTGTGACATACTGAAGCAGAGCATGATCCCCTCCCTTCTGAGACTGGGCTGCAGGGCAGTATTCCAACATGATAATTGCTCCAAAAACACCTCCAAGACTATCACTGCCCTGCTAAAGAAGCTGAGGGTAAAGGTGATGGACTGGCCAAGCATGTCTCCAGACCTAAACCCTATTGAGCATCTGTGGGGCATCCTCAAATGGAAGTTGGAGGAGCGCAAGGTCTCTAACATCCACCAGCTCCGTGATGTCATCATGGATGATAGAAGAGGACTCCAGTAGCAACCTATGAAGCTCTGGTGAACTCCATGCCCAAGAGGGTTAAGGCAGTGCTGGAAAATAATGGTGGCCACACAAAATATTGACACTGTGGACCCAATTTGGACATTTTCACTTAGGGGTGTACTCACTTTTTTTGCCAGCGGTTTAGACATTAATGGCGGTGTGTTGAGTTATTTTGAGGGGACAGCAAATTTACACTGTTATACAAGCTGTACACTCACTACTTTACATTGTAGCAAAGTGTCATTTCTTCAGTGTTGTCACATGAAAAGATAGAATAAAATATTTACAAAAATGTGAGGGGTGCACTCACTTTTGTGAGATACTGTATAATGCATTTTAAAAAAAAACAGTTCCCCCCCCTCCTCCTATCCATGCTGTATACTGTCTATAAAAGAGATCTGTGTAAATACCTTTTCTTGAATCCCCTTCAGTCCGGTCACATGATGTCAGTAAGCAGCTGTTGCAGTGGAGAGGGGGGACTCCTAACAATGCCGGGACAATGGATGCTGGTGTGTGACTTCACGGCTCTGTCATTTCAGCCCTGTTGTTAAACGTTCCCTGACACGGGGGAGCCGGAGCTTCTGCATCATGTGGCCGGATCCCAGAAAAGCACACATCTCTTTTACAAACAATATACAGCATAGGAAAGAGGAGGGGGGAACAGAGTTTTTAACCACTTAAGCCCCGGAAGGATTTACCCACTTCCTGACAGGCCATTTTTTGAGATACGGCACTGCGTCGCTTTAATTGACAATGGCGTGGTCGTGCGACGTTGTACCCAAACAAAATTGATGTCCTTTTTTCCCACAAATAGAGCTTTCTTTTGGTGGTATTTGATAACCTCTGTGGTTTATATTTTTTGCGCTACAAACAAAAAAAGAGCGACAATTTTTAAAAAAACAACAACAATATTTTTTGCTATAATAAATATCCCCAAAAAAAATGAAAAAAAATTCTTCCTCAATTTAGGCCAATATGTATTCTTCTACATAGTTTTGTATAAAAAAAAAAAAAAAAATCACAATTAGTGAATATTGATTGGTTTGCGCAAAAGTTATAGCGTCTACAAAATAGGGGATAGATTTATGGCATTTTTATTATTATTATTATTATTTTTTTTTTTACTAGTAATGGCGATTTTTAGCGGGACTGCGACATTGCAGCGGACAGATCGGACACTTTTGACACTCTTTTGGGACCAGTGACACGTATACAGCGATCAGTGATAAAAATAGCCACTGATTACTGTCACTGGCAGGGAAGGGGCTAACACTAGGTGGCGATCAAAGGGTTAAATGTGTTCCCTGGGAGGTGTTTCTAACTGTATGGGGGCTGGGCTGACTGGGGGAGAAGAGAGATTGTTGTTCCCTATCACTGGGAACAGACAATCTCACTCAACTCCCCTGTCAGAAGGGGGATCTGCTTTATTTACACTCGCAGATGCCCGTTCTGCCTGTCTCTGGAGTGATCGCGGGTGGCCGGCGGACATCGAGTCCGCCCCACCCGCTGATTGGCTCCCCCCGCTAGCCAGTGGGTGCACGTCCACACCACACGTTCCAGCGAGCGACGTACAGCTACGGCGATTCGCTAAAACAAGCCGACCTGCCACCGTAAGACAATGTCGGCTGGTCGGCGAGACAGGCTTCCTAAGCCCAAACTTCCTCTTTATTGCTTTTCTAGGAAGTCTATGCTGAGCTTGAAGTCAAACTACAGTCATCCCCTGCAATTTCAAGTTTGATGAGTAGGTTTCTTGCATGCCAACAGGGATTCAGATGCTGTTTGTTTTCTTCTTCTTACGGTACTGAGATGGATTGAAGTGGTTGTAAACCCTTACATATACCCTGTGAAGTGAAATATGTGCCATAAGAGGATAGTTTTAATATACTAAAAGTACAAATATGGGTTTATTTTGTTTTTTTAGCCTAATGATGGCTTGCTTCACTGATAGTGACAGCTCTTTGGATCTCATATTGAGAGTTGACAGCAACAGATTCCAAATGCAAATAGCACACTTGAAATTAACTCTGGACCTTTTATCTGCTCCTTGTAAATGGGATAATGAGGGAATAACACACACCTGGCCATAGAACAGCTGAGCAGCCAATTGTCCCATTACTTTTGGTCCCTTAAAAAGTGGGAGGCACATATACAAACAGTTGTAATTCCTACACCGTTCACCTGACTTGGATGTAAATACCCTCAAATTAAATCTGAAAGTCTACAGTTAAAGCACATCTTGTTCGTTTCATTTCAAATCCATTGTGGTGGTGTATAGAGCCAAAAAGATTAGAATTGTGTCGATGCCCCAATATTTATGGACCTGACTGTATATATCCAGGTTCTTCTCAACATGATTCCGCTTCTTCAGAAGTTTTTAGAGAGCAAACACACATTTTAATTTCTACAGAAAAAAGGGGATAGTACTTATAACAACAGCATAGTAGACAGCATACAAATTATTATTAGGTACTTAGTCATGGATTGTTCTTTTAGAATATCTCACTGTCTTTATAGGGACTAAGATAGGACCATACTGAGCTCGACATCTATCCTAATGCCCTTTGGTGATTCTTCCTAAGAAGTACATATAGCAATAAGACCACCACCCCCAGAAAGGGTACCATTATCCATTGATATCG
Source organism: Glandirana rugosa (assembly GCA_018402905.1). Classification (NCBI taxonomy): domain Eukaryota; kingdom Metazoa; phylum Chordata; class Amphibia; order Anura; family Ranidae; genus Glandirana; species Glandirana rugosa. Next base: position 1,070,006 of record BLSH010211970.1, on the reverse strand, counting down.
TATGTAGCTCAATTTCAATACCTTGCCCCTTTAGACCAGTGGCGACTGGTGAAGTTTTAGGATGGGGGGGCGTCAGGCCCCGCCCTTCCTTTTTGACCCCTCCTACTTCCAATAAACGCAACCCCTTATAAAATCCAACCACTCCGTCCCCTATATTCCACATATTGTGTCAGGAATACACAGCTCAGCATCACAGGACACAGTATACAGCTTAGCATCAGAAGACACAGTATACAGCTCAGCATCACAGGACAAAGAATACAGCTCAGCATCACAGGACAAAGTATACAGCTCAGCATCACAGGTGTGGTATATCGCAGCCAGTATCACAGGACACAGTATAGAGCCCCCAGCATCACAGGTTGGGTATATAGCAGCCAGTATCACACGTGGGGTAAATTGCAGCCAATAACACAGGTGGGGTAAATTGCAGCCAATATCACAGATGGGAGTAAATTACAGCCAGTATCACAGGTGGGGTAATTTGCAGCCAATATCACAGGTGTGGGTAAATTGCAGCCAAGATCACAGGTGTGGTAAATTGCAGCCAGTATCACAGGTGGGGTACATTGCAGCCAATATCACAGGTGGGGTACATTGCAGCCAATATCACAGGTGGGGGTAAATTGCAGCCAATATCACAGGTGGGTGTAAATCACAGCCAATATCACAGGTGGGGTAAATTGCAGCCAATATCACAGGTGGGGGTAAATTGCAGCCAATATCACAGGTGGGGTAAATTGCAGCCAGTATCACAGGTGGGGGTAAATTGCAGCCAATATCACAGGTGGGGTACTTTTCAGACACACATCCCCCCCCCCCCCGAAGTCGGGACAAGTCCCGCACTTACCCCATCTAATAGGCAGGCAGGAGTGTGCAGAGATCGACTTCCAGACAGCGGGCTCTCAGTGTGCAGAGCTGCACTTGCGGTGAGCGGGCTGGAGCCTGGAGTGGATGGTCTGCGGCGTGGGAAACCCAGCGGAGTGCTGCACGTCCGCCACAGTCCCGCCCCCAGCATCCAAAACCAGTCAGTCACTGGCTCAGGCAGCCAATCAGACTATGTGTGGTTGCCTGTTCAGTGCACACACATAGTCTTTAATGACTGACCAATCGGCTCATTATTTGCTGTCAGCAGACAGCAAGGAGAAAAAAAAAAGAAGAAAAGTCAATATACCGGCGCCTCCTGTAGAGGGCTGGCTGACTTTTTTTTTTTTCTTCTTGTCAGCGGCGGGGAGGCGGCGCCCAAGGGCCCTTTATTGAACAGCCGCTGCTGCTGCCCTCACACTTCTACTGACGTCCAGAGTCAGAAAACAGGCTTGCTCTTTGTTTTTGTTGTTTTTATTTGGGGATTGAACTTGGATAGGGATTGGAGTAGTTATGGGATGCCCAAAAGATCAAAAAGTTCCATACAATGGGACCAGTATATACACCATCCAGTATATACAACTCCTTCACTTCACTCCAGCACACTTCTTACTTTGCTGCAAACTCCTGATTCCTCTCTCCTGCACACTGTCTTACTTTACCAGCCTCCAACTTGCACAGCCTAGCTGGCACATGTGAGACCTGATGTAGATTTATCAGGCCTCTGGATCACCCTTTGTGGGCTTAGGGGTTGAGGTTCCCCTGTGTAGCAAAGTCATTTTAGTTGGTGCTAGTTAGCCAGCGATGGACTACAACTTCCAGCCCATCCGCACACTGTCCATGACACCAGACCCCAATCTCTTCCTGCATATTTCTTCAGGCTGTCTTCTTCCTAATCTGTCTTGTGCATCTACTCCCTTGGGCTGTGTCACTCACTGTTACTTGTAGTTCCTCCTGGAGATCTCTCGTAGTGTTTGAACTCCTGCTGTTCTCTTCCGCTCACCCTTGTGCCTGTCCTCTAGGATCTCTCTCCTCCTGGCCGCACCTGAGCTCTCCCAGGCCGAGGTCATCCCCACCAGACTAGGGGCTCCCTCATGCATAAACAGCCTCCACACCACATCTCCGTCTCTTCCACCCAAACTTCTCCTCCCCCCACTGGGCAGACCCCAGAATTTAAGGAGGCCTGCCCCCTGCCAATGCAGGCCGGGGATTGGTCAAAGCTCCTCAATATACTTCAGAAAGCCTCACCTACTTTCCCATCCCCTTTTCCAGAACTTTCCTGGAGAAGAAGGGAGGGGTTACCAAGGGGTGTTGCTTCCTGCAGTCTCCAGCTCACCCTGGGCCACTCCCCTGCCCAGAATCAAAACAATCAGTCAGGCTTGACTAAATGTACCTACTTTCAAAGAAAAACCTACCTCTAAGCACCTACCTATGGTAGTGGGCGCTACAGCTGCATTCGTTTTCTTTTGTTAAGCTTTCTTTCCTTTATTTTCAATAAATACATTTGAAATTACTTGGGCAGGACATCACCCAGAAGCATCCTGACACAGTGAGAACTAAAAGTAGAGCTCCACTCAAAAGGGAAATTTCTGCTTTAAGGCCTCCTCCCCTGCTCCTGTTTCTGAAGTGGACCTTTAGAGGGGGAGCGTGTACCCGATTTTGACAGGTACCCGCCCCCACTTCCACACCAACTGAATAGGCGATCAGAAGCGAAATTTATCCCCCCCCCTCCGTCTTTCGGGACATGTGACAGTTCCCAGAAGACTGCAGGGCCATTCACAGTTTGCAGCATGTGTAGTGGGCACCTAGCTGTGAAGCTACAAGCTGTCACAGCCGGGTTCAGAGAGTGAAGACGGCTGGGCCGAGCACAACTCTGGATCATGGGACAGGCGAGTGGCTGTTTATTAACCTCATGCAGACAGGGCATTTTTCCTGATGCTTTTAGGGGCGTCAGGCAATTTTTTATACAGCTTAAAAACGCCTCTCCGTGTTATTCTATGTGTCCATTCACACATAGGCTTTTAGGACCTGTAAGTGGCATAGGCGTTTTCAAGCTGCAAAAAGCCCCAGGGCAAACGCATGCTGGAGCAGCAGTATTACAGCTGTAAAAATGCCTGACGCGGCTAAACACATGTTAATGCTGTATACAGCGTTAAGCAGTGTTAAGCAGCCTCAAGCATTTTTAAGCTGTAGTAATTGGATTTGAGAGTGTAAAATAGAAGAGGGCAAAGAAACGCTGCTAAACGCGAATGCCTCTAAACGCGCATTAAAGCCAATGCGAAATGCTTCTAAAAGTGCATTTTTACGGGTGCTTTTTCCTGGCGTCGGTACAGTTTTTGTAGCTGCTAACTTTAAATTTTACATAGGAGACTGGAGCTTCTCTTTAACATATGATCCTGTGAATGAGAAAACTTGGGATATACAGTCAGATCCATAAATATTGGGACATCGACACAATTCAAATGTTTTGGGCTCTATACCCCACCATAATGGATTTGAAATGAAACAAACAAGATGTGCTTTAACTGCAGACTTTCAGCTTTAATTTGAGGGTATTTACATCAAATCAGGTGAATGGTGTAGGAATTACAACAGTTTGTATATGTGCCTCCCACTTTTTAAGGGACCAAAAGTAATGGGACAATTGGCTGCTCAGCTGTTCCATGGCCAGGTGTGTGTTATTCCCTCATTATCCCATTTACAAGGAGCAGATAAAAGGTCCAAAGTTCATTTCAAGTGTGCTATTTGCATTTGGAATCTGTCAACTCTCAATATGAGATCCAAAGAGCTGTCACTATCAGTGAAGCAAGCCATCATTAGGCTGAAAAAACAAAACAAACCCATCAGAGAGATAGCAAAAACATTAGGTGTGGCCAAATCAACTGTTTGGAACATCCTTAAAAAGAAAGAACGCACCAGTGAGCTCAGCAACACCAAAAGACCCGGAAGACCACGGAAAACAACCGTGGTGGATGACCAAAGAATTCTTTCCCTGGTGAAGAAAACACCCTTCACAACAGTTGGCCAGATCAAGAACACTCTCCAGGAGGTAGGTGTATGTGTGTCAAAGTCAACAATCAAGAGAAGACTTCACCAAAGTGAATACAGAGGGTTCACCACAAGTTGTAAATCATTGGTGAGACTCAAAAACAGGAAGGCCAGATTAGAGTTTGCCAAACAACATCTAAAAAAGCCTTCACTGTTCTGGAACAACATCCTATGGACAGATGAGACCAAGATCAACTTGTACCAGAGTGATGGGAAGAGAAGAGTATGGAGAAGGAAAGGACCTGCTCATGATCCAAAGCATTCCACCTCATCAGTGAAGCATGGTGGTGGTAGTGTCATGGAGTGGGCATGTATGGCTGCCAATGGAACTGGTTCTCTTGTATTTATTGATGATGTGACTGCTGAAAAAAGCAGCAGGATGAATTCTGAAGTGTTTCGGGCAATATTTTCTGCTCATATTCAGCCAAATGCCTCAGAACTCATTGGACGGCGCTTCACAGTGCAGATGGACAATGACCCGAAGCATACTGCGAAAGCAACCAAAGAGTTTTTTAAGGGAAAGAAGTGGAATGTTATGCAATTGCCAAGTCAATCACCTGACCTGAATCCGATTGAGCATGCATTTCACTTGCTGAAGACAAAACTGAAGGGAAAATGCCCCAAGAACAATCAGGAACTGAAGACAGTTGCAGTAGAGGCTTGGCAGAGCATCACCAGGGATGAAACCCAGCGTCTGGTGATGTCTATGCATTCCAGACTTCAGGCTGTAATTGACTGCAAAGGATTTGCAACCAAGTATTAAAAAGCGAAAGTTTGATTTATGATTGTTAATCTATCCCATTACTTTTGGTCCCTTAAAAAGTGGGAGGCACATATACAAACTGTTGTAATTCCGACACCGTTCACCTAATTTGGTTGTAAATACCCTCAAATTAAAGCTGAAAGTCTGCAGTTAAAGCACATCTTGTTTGTTTCATTTCAATCCATTGTAGTGGTGTATAGAGCCAAAAAGATTAGAATTGTGTCGATGTCCCAATATTTATGGACCTGACTGTATGCTTTCAGTAAGAAAAGGTCAGTATAGAAAATCCCCTAAACACAGAATTAGCATGAAGTAATCTCTGGGTTGATTTACAATAAAGCAGGGACCCCTCTTGATTCACAGTCCTGGAAGGTTGCACCCCCTGCAAGCACTGATGGGTTGTCCTAAGATCAATGTTTATAGCAGCCATAACAGGTTCATGTCCGAGAGGGGCCCCTTAGCGAACTAACTTCCTAAAGCTGCTCCCAGGGGCCCCCTATACTGGATACACACCACGTTTACTGCTCCATCGGTCGTGGGGGGGGGGGTCAGACGGACCTAACCATGGACCCCCCTCGCTCCAGCCCGCACTGCACACCATACCCACCATCCCCACCCGGTCATTGTCAGCTCATTCACCCTGTGCTGCCCCTGGACTGATATGTTGAGACGGCAGTGGCGGCAGTAGCAGCAGTCGCGGCTTCCCCCCCTCAGTCTCCTCCGTGTCCAGGCTCCATGTTGGGCTTCCGATGTGTCTCCACAGCATCACGAACGTCTCCTCCCTCCTCCTTCCTCCTCATAGGCCAATAGGATGGCTTCTCCTCCTGCCCAATCGGGAAACGGGTCTCACGACCCGATTCCTGATTGGTTGGGAGGTGAATCAGTGTGACAATAGCGAATATTCATTCACCATTGTCATACAACTGGGTGGGCTTGGGGCACAGAGCCCACCCTTTTTTGAAGCCTATTAGAGCCTCTGGCTCTAATCACATTCTTAAAAAAACAACGCTCATTGGAATCCATGCATCCGGTGCTCTGTGTGTAGATTAGGGTGCCGGATGCATGGATAGGGGGGCAGCACCCCCTGCGCCCCTAATGGATGGGCTGCCACTGCACACTATGCAATTTTCTTTAGATTTTTTTTGCTTTAGATTTACCAAAACCATATAATATGAGGTCAAACCTTAACAGTTTCAATTTGTATGCAATCAGGCAGGCCCTTGCACTACATAGTTTTGGCAAATCTAAAGTAATACCAAACAACACAAGTTGTATAGTGTGTATCCAGCTTTAGGCCCCTTTCACATGGGGCGAATCCGCTCAGTGGATTCTGCCAGCTCAGCGGGAGAGATTGATCCATTAATTCTCACTTAGCCAGGGGATGACAGGTCAGTCTCTGTTCACTGTGCAGGGATGGACCTGTCAGAGCCCCACTATTTTCTATGGGAAGATCTGATGAAAACAGACTGCATGTTCATTTTCATCCAATCCCAACTGATCCAATCCGATGGACGGGTGGCTAACGTATCGGATCGAATGGCAGACTGGTGTCAGCGGACATATCTCTGCTGACATCCGCCTGCCCATAGAAGTGAATGGGTGGCCTGCTCAGTTCCGCTTGAAAAACGGACAGTCGGGCCGATTGTGTGAAAGGGGCCTTACTCACACTTGTCCAGCTCAGCAGCTTTTGTTTAGTAATCATAGGGACCATAGGTGTACGCAAACACACATGCCTTTCTCTGCAGCCTCAGCTGCGTGGGGGCAGTGAATGAATTGGAAGTGCTCTGTGCTGAGCAGCTTCCTGTTCATTCACAAACGGAAGCATAGTAAACACAGTTTACTGTGCTTCAGTTATGAATGAACACAGTGAGCAGGTGTGTTCACTGTGTCTATTTAAAGAAAAAAGGGGCTGATAAATTACACACAGTATTTACTAGCCCCTTTGCATGCTCTCCATCCTGAAACATCCCCCATAGCAGCCAGGGGAGAGGAGAGGGAAGCCAGCAGCACTGTGGGGCAGGGGGTCCTACATGGGGGGAAACCTGGGCACAAGGGGGCATCGGCACAGCACGTAGTGATTATGGTGTGCCTAGGCATACCTGGCACACCCCCTGTGCACACCTATGATAGGGACTCACATATCTGCACAAAACCTGACCATGGTAAAATAGTGATACAGGAGCATTCTCCCGGTATGATTGAATGTCTGTGGTGAGCATCAGGGGATGTCTCTTTCTCTGGATTAGGTTTACATCAACATTTACACATGGCTGGATTTTAGCAGAACTTGATTTTTGAACAAAAGTATTTTTGACAGGCAAGCATACCTAGTTTTTCCTTACTATGTCTGAGACTTGTTCCATTGTCCTTTATAGGGATATATAGTATCTCACAAAAGTGAGTACACCCCTCACATTTTTGTAAATATTTTATTATATCTTTTCATGTGACAACACTGAAGAAATGACACTTTGCTACAATGTAAAGTAGTGAGTGTACAGCTTGTATAACAGTGTAAATTTGCTGTCCCCTCAAAATAACTCAACACACAGCCATTAATGTTTAAACCGCTGGCAACAAAAGTGAGTACACCCCTAAGTGAAAATGTCCAAATTGGGCCCAAAGTGTCAATATTTTGTGTGGCCACCATTATTTTCCAGCACTGCCCTAACCCTCTTGGGCATGGAGTTCACCAGAGCTTCACAGGATGCTACTGGAGTCCTCTTCCAATTCTCCATGACGACATCACGGAGCTGGTGGATGTTAGAGACCTTGCACTCCCACCTTCCGTTTGAGGATGCCCCACAGATGCTCAATAGGGTTTAGGTCTGGAGACATGCTTGGCCAGTCCATCACCTTTACCCTCAGCTTCTTTAGCAAGGCAGTGGTCCTGCCCTGCAGCCCAGTCTCTGAAGGGAGGGGATCATGCTCTGCTTCAGTATGTCACAGTACATGTTGGCATTCATGGTTCTCTCAATGAACTGTAGCTCCCCAGTGCCGGAAGAATTCATGCAGCCCCAGGCCATGACACTCCCACCACCATGCTTGAATGTAGGGAAGACACACTTGTCTTTGTACTCCCCATCTGGGTGCCACAACACACGCTTGACACTATCTGAACCAAATACGTTTATCTTGGTTCTAGTAATCCATGTCCTTAGTCTGCTTGTCTTCAGCAAACTGTTTGCGGACTTTCTTGTGCATCATCTTTAGAAGAGGCTTCCTTCTGGGATGACAGCCATGCAGGCCAATTTGATGCAGTGTGCAGCGTATGGTCTGAGCACTGACAGGCTGACCCCCCACCCCTTCAACCTCTGCAGCAATACTGGCAGCACTCATACGCCTATTTCCCAAAGACAACCTTTGGCTATGACGCTGAGCACGTGCACTCAACTTCTTTGGTCGACCATGGCAAGGCTTGTTCTGAGTGGAACCTGTCTTGTTAAACCGCTGTATGGTCTTGGCCACCGTGCTGCAGCTCAGTTTCAGGGTCTTGGCAATCTAATAGCCTAGGCCATCTTTATGTAGAGCAACAATTCTTTTTTTCAGATCCTCAGAGAGTTCTTTGCCATGAGGTGCCATGTTGAACTTCCAGTGACCAGTCAGAGTGAGGAGTGATAACACCAAATTTAACACACCTGCTCCCCATTCACACCTGAGACCTTGTAACACTGAGGAGTCACATGACACGGGGAGGGAAAATGGCTAATTGAGCCCAATTTGGACATTTTCACTTAGGGGTGTACTCACTTTTGTTGCCAGTGGTTTAGACATTAATTGCTGTGTGTTGAATTATTTTGAGGGGACAGCAAATTTACACTGTTATACAAGCTGTACACTCACTACTTTACATTGTAGCAAAGTGTCATTTCTTCAGTGTTGTCACATGAAAAGATATAATAACATATTTACAAAAATTTGAGGGGTGTACTCACTTTTGTGAGATACTGTATGCAGTCATTTATAATAGATGTATAAACGTCAATAGTAGATAGCCCATTATATGTAAAGTGCATACATTTTGTGTATGGTTAAGTGAATGTGCTGTTTTGTATGAGAAGTATGGGTCTAATGTTTCTTGTAGTAAAGCAAACCGCCCATGTAACTCAATTCTGCTATATCATATGTAAGGGATTGTCTTTATATCCCATTAGCCTGGGGGTGAAAACAAGGGGCAGGACACATGAATAAATGATACCCCTAAAGTACAATACCAAGATATGGAATACTAGAGCTAGCCCTTCTAGGATTTTCTGTAATGTAATTAAATGCTATAGCTGTACTGTCCACATGACTGGAAGGAACATATTATCCTCATAGTATCCCGGTGCAGATCTGAGATTCAAACATTTTCAAAGTTATAACTAATTCTCAAAATGTAAAAGCCTACAGGTCATTTCTAAGTATGGAAGTGCTTACAATGCAAGCAAAGAGGCGCACATGCAATAAGCCCTGCCCTGAAAATAAGCCCTAGCAAAGTTCATGTAAAAATATATAATCCATTTTGTAAAAATGTTATATAATGTCAACTGTGTTTCCTTTTGTAACTATTGTCGAAAATACCTTATTTACAGCGTCGCTGGGTGCTCACGTAACCCACTGACCACCAGCATATAGGGGACACACTGACCACCAGCATACAGGGGCACACTGACCACAAGCATACAGGGTCACACCAGTGCCCACCACTGCCTCTTAGCAGTGCCCATCACTGTGGTCACACCAGTGCTGCTTATCAGTGCCCATGAGTGTGGTCACACCAGTGCCACTTATCACTGCTGTCACAGCTGTGCCGCTTATCAATGCGCTCTCACCAGTACCGCTTAGCAGTGCGGTCACACCATGCCCACCATTGCTGTCACACAGTGCCGCTTATCAGTGCCCAACAGTGCAGTCCCACCAGTGCCGCTTATCAGTGCCCATTAGTGCGGTCACACTGTGCCCACCAGTGCTGATTATCAGTGCCCATTAGTGCGGTGACTCCCCAGCGCCTGCCCACCATCTCTAATCAATGATAGAGTAGAGATCTCCCGCTATGACATGCCTGGTATTCCTGGAATGTCTGGCATGCTTGCTATGTGAACACCGCTCTGTAACCTTCTCCTCATAGCCGTATTGTGATATACAGGGCAGAGCACACTGTTCCGATAGGGCTATGAGAGGAGAAAGTTTTAGAGCGGTGTTCACATAGCAAGCATGCCAGACATTCCAGGAATACCAGGCATGTCATAGCGGGAGATCTCTGCGCTATCATTGATGAGAGATTGCGGCCGGCGTTGCGAGCAGAGAGGAGGAGAGAGCGGAGGAGGAGGGAGGAGGAAACCTCTATGGGCGGTGCATACTAGGGGCTATGAGACCCCCTCCGCCTACTACAGCCCAGCAGGCGGAAATAGAAATGCCTGCTGGCTATTAGAAAACTACAGGAAGGTGGGTACAAGACCGCTGGCTGAAGATACAGAGGACTACAGTGCTCAGCAAATGGATGGCATAGTTGGTGAAGGTAGGATATCAGCAAAAAGAACGGGGAAAACGTTTTTCCCGGAGTTCTGCTTTAAGCACCACCATAGCACCTCCAAATAATTGTCTGGAGCCGCCCCTGCCCAGATTGGATTTGAATTTTGCCACCCCATCCCTCCCTCCAAGTCTTTTCTCCATCTTATCTTCTTAACATTTGGTAGCCATATCCCAAAAAAAATTCTAAGAAATAGCTTTTTTTTTTTTTTTTTTTTATCTCATAAATTAAATGTGAGAAATAATGTATCTATCATACACTTATTCCACAAACACATACACTGCATATATCATTTGAGGAAAATATGCTTATAAAAAAATAGTTTACCGCTTGCCAATAAGTAAAAAATATGTCCCAGGATTTCATTTTGAAAATCTGGTCACCTTAGTGTAAATATATATATATATATATATATATATATATATATATATATATATACATACACACACACACACAGGGTGGGCCATTTATATGGATACACCTTAATAAAATGGGAGTGGGAGAAGAGGGTTGCATTGCCAATCCAACACAATGGGTAGCACATTGAACACATTTTATAAGTGGTCTTGTGAAATTCCCAATAAGTTTGATGTGTCACATGACCCTCTTCCTATTGAAAAAACAAAAGTTGGATTCAAAATGGCCGACTTCAAAATGGCCGCCATGGTCACCACACATCTTGAAAAGTTCCCCCCCTCACATATACTAATGTGCCACAAACAGGAAGGTAATATCACCAACCATTCCCATTTTATTAAGGTGTATCCATATAAATGGCCCACCCTATATATATTTAGACGCTATAACTTTCACACAAACCAATATACACTTATTGGGATTTTTTTTATAAAAGACATGTAGCAGAATACATTTTGGGCTAAATTTATGAAGATTTTTTTTATTTTTATTAGATATGTTTGATAACCAAAAGTAGAAAATATGGTTTATTTTTTTCCAGAATTTTTGGTCTTTTTTCATTTACATAATAAAAGAACCCAGTGGTGATCAAATACAACCAAAAGAAAGCAAAATATGGTCTGGTTATGAAAGGGGTAAAACCAGGCAGTGGTGACGATGATTTGTCTTGTATTTGCCCCCTCCTATCGTTTTCTATGGTCAGCCTGTAGTGGGTGGGGCCTGCTGGTTCCCTCCCACAGCTCTGCTTTTTACACAGGCTATGTACAGCACAGTGATGATGTCACTGCTATTTTACAAGGCAATAACTGGGCTTGTAAATACATTTGGTCCATCCAGAGCAGAAAATTTAATTCAAATACTTACCATAATTTTCCTTTCCTGACCAGCTCCATAGCAGCACAGCTGGGGTATAGGCTCCGCCCCCCCCATGCCACCAGGACTTAAATTGTATAAATTTGAGCCCACCTACAGCCTCAGCGTTCTGTAACTAGTCCTACCAAGCTGGGTGGGATCTGTGCTGTCATGAAGCTCGTCAGGAAAGGAAAATTACGGTAAGTATTTGAATTCAATTTTCCATTTTTCCTGATGGCTCCTTGTCAGCCCAGCTGGGAACCAACTAGCCAAACAGGGGAGGGATAATGCTACACACTCCTCAATTCTGGCTAAAGACAGAAGCCAGGATGCCTCTGCCAAACTCAACGGTCATTAATGCTTCTTCTATACAGTAATGAGCCATGAGCGTACAGTATCTCACATAAGTGAGTACACCCCTCACATTTTTGTAAATATCTTTTCATGTGACAACACTGAAGAAATGACACTTTGCTACAAAGTAGTGAGTGTACAGCTTGTATAACAGTGTAAATTTGCTGTCCCCTCAAAACTCAACACACAGCCATTAAAGCATTTGTTAACCCAAAAAATGCTGCTCCTGTCTCTTTAATGTGCAAGTAGCAGCATGGTGCTTTTGTGGTTTAAATTATCCCTCTGTATCCCCTAAAATATCTGTTTGATAATGCCAGGTCATGACTCCCCCCCCCCCCCCATATGTACTGACTCCCCCTGTATATAGCTTATCTTGAGAGCCCCTCCCAGCTCTCCTATCTCCTGTGTCACGTACCTGGTGGTAGAGTCTGGCAATGCAGTGGGCAACTTCTTACGGCCCTGGTTCGGGAACCCCTGGTAGAGCAGACAGGGAGTTCCAGAGCACGGGCGGGCACGAGGGCTGGATGGACACAAATGATGTTGGTGAAGATCCTCCAGAGGCTCGTGCACGGCAGAAGATTGGTGATACAGGCCGGGTCGGTAGCAGGCAGGCAAGTGCGGTACAGATGGAGCAGGCAGGTGGGTAGTCGGGTACTGGCAGGGTCATTAACAGACGGGCAGCAGAAGTACAAAGTATCAGGCAGAAGAGTAGTCGTAGGCAAGCTGAGGGTCGGTGCAGGCAGAGTTCAAGCAAGGTTAGGCAAGCCGGGTCACAGGTACAGGAAGTCTCAGGAACAGATAGCCACGGAACACAGGGAATGCTGTAGAATGGACAGGACTGGTTGCAGGGTGCTGTCTGCATAAATGGGCCGTTTGGGCGCCAATGCCAGTGCACACGAGCAAGCACAGGCACACGCTACGTGTGCCTAGCGCACAGGCTTCCAGACCTGAATTCCAGGGGCAACAGTTGTTTCCTGACAGCTGTCAACTCTTCAACTCCCCCCTCCCTCTTCCTCTCGTAGCTTCTCCTCTTTGCTCTCATAATTAACTCTAAAAGCTCCTATTTCCTCAGTATTAGAAGAATAAGTTCCACGTGTCAGTGTTATATCAGAAATATTCTTATCTATACAGATAACACAGCACTGCTCTGTCTCTCCTGCTCTGTCTCTCCTGACATCAGCCCCACCCCCAGAAACTCTGAGCTGAGAGAGAAAAGCTGAAAAAATGACAACTGATCATAGTAAGAAGGTGTGTTATCTATACAGAGAAGTACAGTATCTCACAAAAAGGAGTACACTACTCACATTTTTGTAAATATTTTATTCTATCTTTTCATGTGACAACACTGAAGAAATGACACTTTGCTACAATGTAAAGTAGTGAGCGTACAGCTTGTGTAACAGTGTAACTTTGTTGTCCCCTCAAAATAACTCAACACACAGCCATTAATGTCTAAACAGCTGGCAATAAAAGGGAGTACACCCCTAAGGAAAAATGTCCAAATTGGGCCCAAAGTGACAATATTTTGTGTTATTTTGTGACATATTTGGTTCAGATGGTGTCAAGCCAGTATGGCGGCAACCAGGTGAGGAGTACAAAGACAAGTGTGTCTTGCCTACATTCAAGCATGGTGTTGGGTGTGTCATGGTCTGGGGCTGCATGCGTGCTGCCGGCACTGGGGAGCTACAGTTCATTGAGGGAACAGTGAATGCCAACATGTACTGTGACATACTGAAACAGAGCATGATCCCCTCCCTTCAGAGACTGGGCTGCAGGGCAGTATTCCAACATGATAAAGGACCCCAAACACACCTCTAAGACGTGGGCACTATATTCTGGTGCCCACGTAGCTGCCTTGCAGATAGTCTCAAACACTCAGCCTGCTGCCACTCTCAAAGGTCAGTTCAGGCACAAATTTGAGCATTGGCATGAGTACCACACTGTCTGAGAAGTACGAGAGTATGGGTTCTTTAAACCGCAAGGCCGCCAATGCTGACTCTCTTCTGTCTTAGGTAATTGCCAGCAGAAAAGCAGTTTTCAGTGAGAGGTACCACAGGGTGATTGAAGGCATCTGATACAAAAAAAGTTCAATGCCAATGGGATATCCCATTTTGGAAACAATTTGAGGTTTCAACCAAATTGCATCTTAAAAAACAGCATAAATTGTTGTATGCCCACTGTATGCCTTTACAGAGCATTCGAGATCCATTAGCCTCTGCCTCTCAACACCCAAGCAATTAGCCTGAGCCTGTCGTATGCTGGACTAATAGGACTTTAGAGAAGATTTGATGATACAGGCAGTATCGACTGTTGACACTCATTAGGAGGAGCAGAGGTTACCAAGTCCCCTTCGGCCAATTTGGGATCATCAGAACTGTCACCTTCCACCGCCACAGCCTTAGCTGGAAGCTGACAATCAGAGGGAGCGTCAGAAAAGTACGCACTGTCTTGGAGATCCACTCTGCAATCAGCACCTCCACCCCGATTGCTTGCGGATTCTGGACCCTGGAATAGAACTTCAGCAACTTGGTGTTGGCTGCAGGGATGTGAGTGGGTCTACCTCTGGAAGAAAATAGCAAGCTCTGTTAGTTCTCGAAAGACTCACAGTAGTCTGGACCATCCATTGTCGTCCAGACTTTTCCTGGATAAAAAGTTTGCCCAAAGATTCTTCTGACCAGGCACATAGGCCACAGATAGCTGCAGAAGATTGACTTGAGCAGATTATAGAAACAGAGAAACCTCCTTCAGGAGGGAGAGACTGAACCTTGTTTCCAGTCGTTGCACTGTCTGTCTAACTTCACCAGGACAGGTTCACCCCGGATGAGGTGACTGAAGGCTAGGAGCTTGAAATGCTGCTCTCAACTCCAGGATGTTGGACACCATCTTGAACGCTTGAAAAAGACCATTGGCCCTGAGCCCATTGCTCTTGAAGTAGTGCTCCTCTTCAACTTTACTGGTGTCTGACTTCACCACCAGCCACTAGGTCATCAGAACGGAATGACATTGCAGACTATTTAATTTCTCCAAACACAAGTTTAGGCCACTGATCCAGAAACTCGACTTGATTGGGGGCGAGAGTTCAACTGAGCCTACCTGAGCTGCTGGAACGAGGCTATTTCTACGGCTCAATCTGAGATGTGAAGGATGAAAGATCTCCAAATATGGCCTGAAATGCTTTCCTTAAGAGACCAAGTGTCCATCACCAAAGCTGTACCCATGTCCACAGAAGAGCCACAAAGTGCCCATAAGGCATGTATGGGTGGCACAATCCCAAAATACCAGAAGCATCCTGGCATGGAGCTCTTTGCTTACTTCTTGGATTATGTGCTTTACCAGTTTTATCTGGACTCTCAGCCAGAATTTCAGAAGCTAACCTCTCTGGAGTGAGCGTGGAAACTGACTCAAGCTTTGGTTTCCTTTAACTCAACAGACGTTCATCTTGAGGCAGGAAGTGTAACACCAGCACAGCGCGGGTGCACGTGCCTAGGGGAGACTCTGCCGACACCGTTGTCCACTTACCATGAACCCAGCGGACCCCAGACAAGACTGTTAGCCATGATATAAGCCGCCTGAATACCAGCAGCGGGGCTCCCTGGATTATGGGTCATTTAGCCAAGACACCAGGGACTGTGTCCAGCCAAATCCACAGGCATGGACAGATGGCCAGCCCTTTAGATCAGCCAGGTAGAGGAGCACACCAAGGTCCTGTCCATAGGAGGAAAAAAAAGAACGCAGAGGCTGAAGGTGGGCTCAAATTTATATGAGTTAAGTCCTGGGGGCATGGGGGGGGGGGGGGGTGGAGCCTATACCCCAGCTGTGCTGACATGAAGCCATCAGGAAAGTGGATTTATAAGCTTTGTGGCTATTCACAAATATAATTCTCCACAGATTTAAACATGGTTTCATGCATGGAGTACCACGTCCAAGTAGACAATTAACACGCAATCACAATAACATACTTTTTTTTTTAACACTCTTTATTGCAAATTTTTCTTCCATATAGAATTACAATACATTTTTATTACTTTACATTACATTTTCATTATTTATAATTTACATTTATCGTCTTCCATATACTTCCTTCATATTTAACACTCATTCCATTCTCTCGCTTCACTACAATGGTCACCATTATACATTTAATTTTTCTGTTCATTTATGTCTGTAGTTAAGTGTGATTTATTCCACTTCCCCCAGATTTTTTCACATTTTTTGCACGTTTCCCCTATTTCCATACATTATTCTCTCATATGGTAAAACCTGGTTTACAGCTTTTACCCACTGGCTAATTGTCGGAGGTGTTGGCTGAATCCACGTTTCCACTATTTGTTTTCGTGCCAAATATAACACTTCTTGCAAAAATATCTTGGTATATCTAGGCCATCTTTCATCTTCTAATAATCTCAATAAACATACTTCCATAGTATTTGAGACAGGTCTATT
This sequence comes from Glandirana rugosa, assembly GCA_018402905.1. Lineage (NCBI taxonomy): Eukaryota > Metazoa > Chordata > Amphibia > Anura > Ranidae > Glandirana > Glandirana rugosa. Next base: position 1,053,753 of record BLSH010211970.1, on the reverse strand, counting down.
AATAACTTTTAGTAGACAGAAAAAACTGCACTCTAAATTGATAAAAATAAATAATGATGAAGATAAGAATATTAGTTAATTATGCAGCTGCAACCACAACCATCTGATACGAATGGTAAAAATACTCTTATGCTAAAAGGCTGCGCTACCTCTCATAACAAGAGAATTAAATAAAAAGGTCTATAGGATAAATGTCCATAAATAAATCAAACAGTAGCTCTCGAAATTTTCATGCAGACTTGATGTCACCACAGCGAGCTCTCTACAATTAATAAAACAGCACCACCAGTGTGTCCTCCACCACTTAAAAGGATGCCTTCTTACCAGAGGAAATGGACCCCTTATTATAGGGGGGTCATTGGCACCTGGGGCTTTCACCCAGCCAAGGTATATCACGCTTCTGCCACAGAATCTTCCGTGTCCCCTGTATCCTCAGAACTGCACCTCACAGGAAGAAACATTTACATTTAAAATTACTGTTGTGCTCCGATAAATCCTAAAAAACGCCGGCCGGCTTGTATTGCCCTTCCTTCCGGGATGTTCCTGCACGTGGTGACGTCAGCACGTCGCATACCCTGCGTGCTTCGTCCAATATATTTAACTGTATTATTTTGTCATATCCGGTATAGCTACCTGTCATTTATCCTCTCTATACCACCTATCTTGCTCTGTAATAAGTGCGAGTACAGTTTGGATATCAACCCCTTACAATAACAGACTTTTGAGATACTCAAACTAGCCAGGATTGTAGGGTAAAAAAAAATCTGAAGGTTATTAATAACATATAAAGCCAGCTTAAAAGCGCTTGAAGCACATAACTGATAAATCATAATACACAACTTCAAGTTAATTTTATCCCCATCCACCACTTATTGGCTATCTATACATATTCATTCTATATGTCCTGATCCAGAAGCATATTTTTGCTACAACAGGTAATGGGATGGAGCTCTTCCTTTATGCAGTTGGTCATGTATTCAGTAAGTAAGTATCTGTGATGTAAAGGGCGCCAGGTATAGGTCCTGGATGGGAGGTATATTTCCACACTATTTGGGCTGTGGTCCCTTTAAGAAGGGGTTCAGGAGACATTTTTAGTACTTAAGGGGTTCTTGCCCATGCAGGGTGAGGGGTTCTTGGGTAGTATGATTGGAGGCGAGAGGAGTGATTTACAATACTCTCTGGATTAGTAAGTCTTCATTTGGGACCCAGAATTCCGAGGATCAGACAGACTTTCAGTGGGAAACAGCCTCCGATCCCTAATTACAGGCACTTCAGTCCTGGGTTAAGCCACCTACAGGAGAGGCCCAAAAAGGAACAGGAAATGGTCAGCTGGTGTCTGAGGTGGAGTAGAGCAAAGCACAGCTGAGTGAGGAGTGTGGACTGACTTATGACTGAGACAAGGTTGCTGAATTGTGGAGACCTCATCTTTGGTACTTGTATGCCAGTAGTACCTTCTCCATCCTTGTTGTGTGCCAAGTGTGGGTCAGATAGGAGTCCTACCCCAGGGTGGGTTCTTCTGGGCTATGCTAGGCACTTTGTACAGGGTCACTGCCATATACATGGGGTACCTTTACTTGAGCCATGCTCACAACTCAGTAGATGACAAACATGAACAATCTCTAGTAAACTCTTGATATAATGTACACCAATATGGTCACTTGTGCATTTAGGAGGGACACGCAGAGCCAATGCCCTCTCCACCTATTCAGCGTATCACTGCTACCTCACTCCCAGTAACAGTATAGAGCCCTGCCGTGCAACTAGCATGGACTCCATGTGTGCACTTCACTTAACCACTTCAATACTATGCACTTAGAACACTTTCCTACCAGACCAATTTTCAGCTTTCAGTGCTGTTGCACTTTGAGTGACAATTGCGCGGTCGTGCGACGTTGTACCCAAACAAAGTTTTTATCATTTTGTTCCCACAAATAGAGCTTTCTTTTGATGGCATTTGATCACCCCTGCAGTTTTTATTTTTTGCGCTATAAACAAAAAAAAGACAGAACATTTTGAAAAAAAAATAATAAATTCTCCATTTCTGTCACAAAACTTTGTAAATAAGTACATTTTCTCCATCACTGATGGGCACTGATGAGGCTACACTGACGGACACTGATGTGGCAGTACTGATTGGCACCGATGATGAGGCACTGATATGCAGCAATGATGAGCACTGTTAGGCGGCACTGATATGCAACACTGACGGGCATGGATATGCAGCACTGACGGACACTGAGAAGGGGCACTGATGGGCACTCATAGATGGCACTGATTGGCACTCATAGGCGGCACTGGGCACTGATAGGTGGGCACTAGTAGGTGGCACTGATAGGGGCACTGGTACACACTGATAGGGGCACATGTATTGAAAGGGCCCACTCCCTGGTGGTCTAGGATGGCATCTGAAGGTGGCACTGAGTGCCATCCATCCATATTGGGCACTATGCCCCTTACCTGGTGGTCTAGATCCGCTCCCTGGTGGTCCCTGGTCGGGTCCCTGGTGGTCCTGGGTGGACACATCCCTGGCGGTCCCCTGGGCAGGCTCCCTGGTGGTCTAGTGTGGCGATCCTAGGGGGAGGGCTGTGTTGATAAATCATCAGCACAAACCCCCGTCAGGAGAGCAGCCGATAGGCTCTCCACTACTCAGGTCTGCAGACCCGAGTACAGGAAAAGCCGATAAACGGCTTTCCTGTGTTACACTGTGACCAGCGCGATTGGTCACGGCTGATCACATGGTAAGGTGCTTCGGATGGAAGCACTTTACCGAGATTGGTAATGCGGGGAGGGGGTCAGACTGACCCCCCACACCACCGATCGCCGCAATGTGCGCCCCCCCCCTCCCGGGCGCGCAACGCTTGTTATCCTGAGGACGTCATATGACGCCCAGTCAGGATAACTGAACCACTTCGCGGCTGTCATTCTGCATACAGCGGTCGGGAAGTGGTTAAAGAGGAGCTCCATACTCCCCCCCCCCCCCAAAAAAAATGTAAAGTCAGCAGCTACAAGTACTGCAGCTACTGACTTTTAATATTGGGGCACTTACCTGTCCAGGCATCCAGCAGCGTCCTCACCTGAGCTCATTATTCAATGACTATCAGGTGCTGGCGCCGCCATCCTGACTATGGGAAACTGGCAGTGAAGCCTTCACAATCTTCTGGGAACTGTTAATGGGTCATGGTCTTCTGGGATCTGTTAAGCGGGGGAAGGAGCAAACGTTCGGCAAAAACCACGTACCTGCTCCCCCCCCCCCCCAAAAAAAAGGTGCCTAATGTGGCAACGGAGGGGTGGAGGAGACAAACAAGCAGAGCTTCACCTTTTGGGTGGAGCTCTGCTTTAACTTCTTACCTTTCCGTACTTGTGTACAGGATGAGGGCCCCAGCGGTGCTGATTTGCTCCCATTGCTATGGGAGCCAGATCACTGCTGAAGGAGTGCCGACATCTTCCTCGCTGCAAGAGGCTATCCCACCTGCCCATATACATATTTAATGACAGGCTGCATGTGAAACCTTTGTTACCCCTGGTAACTACTTGTGTCTTCACACAGTATTAACTCTTTGTACTGATGTCTACATACCCCAAAGTGCTTTAGTGACCCGAGCTGTAGCTATATGTGCCAGTTACTTGCATTGCACCCCTTTAGTAACCACAATCAATGTGCACTGCTTGTTCCAACCAAACAGAAATGAGAGGGAAGAAGAGGAGAGATTCAGGAGCTCACAAAAGGATGTTATATAGAGGCAGAAAAAACATAGTAAGAAACAGTTTCAAGAAAAATAGATTACAGGGCCATGAAGCAGTGGATGTGTATGGATTCTTTTTGAAGAATAAGGATATTGTTTAGTGTCACTTTAACTACGAATACAGAGATCATTTCCTCCAGCTTTGGCATTTATTAACTTTAGTAGAGAATGCATTACACTAATTATGCATCCAAATATTCGACTAACCTTTATACTTGTTTTTTATACAGTCAGGTCCATAAATATTGGGACATCGACACAATCCTAATCTTTTTGGCTCTATACACCACCAATGGATTTGAAAGGAAATGAACAAGATGTGCTTTAACTGCAGACTTTCAGCTTTAATTTGAGGGTATTTACATCCAAATCAGGTGAACGGTGTAGGAATTACAACAGTTTTTATATGTGCCTCCCACTTTTTAAAGGGATTAAAAGTAATGGGACAGATTAACAATCATAAATCAAACTTTCACTTTTTAATACTTTGCTGTCAATTACAGCCTGAAGTCTGGAATGCATAGACATCACCAGACGCTGGGTTTCATCCCTGGTGTTGCTCTGCCAGGCCTCTACTGCAACTGTCTTCAGTTCCTGCTTGTTCTTGGGGCATTTTCCCTTCAGTTTTGTCTTCAACAAGTGAAATGCATGCTCAATCGTATTCAGGTCAGGTGATTGACTTGGCCATTGCATAACATTCCACTTCTTTCTCTTAAAAAACTCTTTGGTTGCTTTCGCAGTATGCTTCGGGTCATTGTCCATCTGCACTGTGAAGCGCCGTCCAATGAGTTCTGAAGCATCTGGCTGAATATGAGCAGATAATATTGCCCGAAACACTTCAGAATTCATCCTGCTGCTTTTGTTAGTAGTCACATCATCAATAAATACAAGAGAACCAGTTCCATTGGCAGCCATACATGCCCACGCCATGACACTACCACCACCATGCTTCACTGATGAGGTGGTATGCTTTGGATCATGAGCAGTTCCTTTCTTTCTCCATACTCTTCTCTTCCCATCACTCTGGTACAAGTTGATCTTGGTCTCATCTGTCCATAGGATGTTGTTCCAGAACTGGGAAGGCTTTTTTAGATGTTGTTTGGTAAACTTTAATCTGGCCTTCCGGTTTTTGAGGCTCACCAATGGTTTACATCTTGTGGTGAACCCTCTGTATTCACTCTGGTGAAGTCTTCTCTTGATTGTTGACTTTGACACACATACACCTACCTCCTGAAGAGTGTTCTTGATCTGGCCAACTGTTGAAGGGTGTTTTCTTCACCAGGGAAAGAATTCTTCTGTCATCCAACACAGTTTTCCATGGTCTTCCGGGTCTTTTGGTGTTGCTGAGCTTACCGGTGCGTTCCTTTTAAGGATGTTCCAAACAGTTGATTTGGCCACACCTAATGTTTTTGCTATCTCTCTGATGGGTCTGTTTTGTTTTTTCAGCCTAATGATGGCTTGCTTCACTGATAATGACAGCTCTTTGGATCTCATATTGAGAGATGACAGCAACAGATTCCAAATGCAAATAGCACACTTGAAATGAACTTTGGACCTTTTATCTGCTCCTTGTAAATGGGATAATGAGGGAATAACACACACACCTGGCCATGGAATAGCTGAGCAGACAATTGTCCCATTACTTTTGGTCCCTTAAAAAGTGTGAGGCACAAACTGTTGTAATTCCTACAGCGTTCACCTGATTTGGATGTAAATACCCTCAAATTAAAGCTGAAAGTCTGCAGTTAAAGCACATCTTGTTCGTTTCATTTCAAATCCATTGTGGTGGGGTATAGAGCCAAAAAGATTAGAATTGTGGTAATGTCCCAATATTTATGGACCTGACTGTATTTCAGGAAACTGAGACAGAATTGAAATTACCAGCATAGGGGCATCTGATTTTTATTATTAGTGAACCAAGTACCAATCTCTAGTAATAATTAGAGATATTCAGGAACAGTAATATGCCTGGGTACTTTCAGCACAGGTTCAGTATATGACTACAGGCTACCGTCTTAGAAAAGTACATATACTATTCCCAGTGGCGGCTGGTGAAATTTTAGGATGGGGGGGGGGGGCGCCAGACCCCACCCTTCCTTTTTGACCCCTCCCACTTCTCATAAGCCCCACCCCTTATAGCTTCCACCACTTGTGTCAGGAGTATACAATGCAGCATCACCAGATAGGGGTATACAGAGTCACCATATAGCAGTATACAGAGCCCCAGATAGCGGAATACAGAGTCACCATATAGCAATATACAGAGCCCCAGATAGCAGTATACAGTCACCATATTGCAGTATACAGAGTCACCATATAGCAGTATACAGAGTCACCAGATAGCAGTATACAGAGTCACCAGATAGCAGTATACAGAGTCCACCATGTAGCAGTATACAGAGTCCACCATGTAGCAGTATACAGAGCCTCAGATAGGGGCTCGCGGCACTGAGACCCCCCCTGAAGTCGGGACAAGGTCCCGCACTTACCCCATCTCTTAGCAGGCTGTCACTGTGCAGAGCTCGGCTTGCGGAGAGCGTGCTGGAGTGTATGGTCTGCTGCACGGAAGTCGGGACTGAAACCCGGCGGAGTGCTGTGCCTGCAGAGTAATCATGCAGCCAGCCCGCCTGCCACAGTCCCGCCCCCGCCCTCCACATCCAATCCCAGTCAGTCACTGGCTCAGGGCAGCCAATCAGACTATGTGTGTGCGTCTGTTCAGCGCACACACATAGTCTTTTATGACTGACCAATCGGCTCACTACTTGCTGTCAGCAGACAGCAAGGAGCCGAGAAAAAAAAAGTCAATATATCAGCACCTCCTGTAGGGGGTCAGGCTGACTTTTTTTTTTTTGTTCTTGTAAGCGGTGGGGAGGCAGCGCCCCTTATTGACCGGCCACCGCTGCTGTATCCTGTTACATTGCTTTTCATTTTCACCAGTGGATCATGAAAAGACATGTATGTGATCATGAAAGGACGTGTCTGTGGAAGCTTCTGTCCATTTATGTTGTGAAATTTCAAGTTTAGAAATACTTTATTAGGACTTTGGACACAAGGTGGTTATCTTCATAGGGGTCAATGTGCTTGATTTAACCTGCCACATATACTGCATTGGCTTTTACTGTTTGGCAGGGATGTGCGGCCTCTGTGCTCTGAAACCAGTAATAATTATTAACATACAAGGACAGCAATGTCCCCCTACAAAGCACACAAAGAATTCAGAAAAAAAAACAAAAAAACAGTATTTATTGATTATTTCCAACCTCCGAGGAACAGTTTTGCTAAATCTGGTATAGTAAATATAACTAAACATTAGTAGAAGAAGCAGAATATGTACGTCAGTTGATGTTAAACCCACTTTCTTAACCACTTCAGCCCTGGAAGGATTTCCCACTGAGGCGCAGAGAACTTTTTGCGATTCGGCACTGAGTTGCTTTAACTGACAATTGCGCTGTTGTGCGACACTATACCCAAACAAAATTGGCATCCTTTTCCCCCCATAAATAGAGCTTTCTTTTGGTGGTATTTTTTACTTTTTGCTAAAATACATATCCAAAAACAAAAAAAAAATAAAAAAAACTAATTTATTTATCAGTTTTGGCAGATTTATATTCTCTCATATCTGTGGTTAAAAAAAAAAAAAATTGCGATCGGTGTTTATTGATTGGTTTGCGCAAAATTTGATTTTGAATTGCGATTTTTATCGGGCCTGTGATATTGCAAACGGATATGTCGGACATTTTTGACACTTTTTTTGGGACCAATGACATTTATATAGCGATCAGAAATTTAAATAGCCACTGATTACTGTATAAATGTCATTGGCAGCGAAGGGGTTAACCTGCAGGGGGCGATCTAGGGGTTAACTGTGTTCCCTAGGCGTGTTCTTACTGTGTGGGGGCAGGGACATAAGAGATCTTACTGATCCCAGTGACAGGGATCAGTAGATCCCTTACATGCCGCCTGACAGAGTAGGGAACTACCGCGTTTACATCGCCGGTTCCCCATTTTTCTTCTGTGCCAGGCAATCAAGGGTCACCGGTGGACATCGCGTCCACCTGACCCGCGGCCATACTGCACGAGAGCGCACCAATGGCAGTGCGCTCCCGCCCGCTACCCACAGTTTATAGACGGCGATGCGCACAGCCACTCTGCAGCAGTAAATGTATGCAAGCCAGTCGTTAACCAGTTAATGTGTAACTAAAGGCAAAACTTTTTTTTTTAGCTTTGGACAGAGTGGAAAGGGATTAGAGCCCCTGTCAGTTTTTATTGCTGTCTGTGCCCTCCGTTAAGGAGATTCACCTGCTCTATTTGTCCTGTTTACCATTATCATTGAAAGTGAAGGTAAAAAGAAAACCCCAAATTTTGGGTTGTCTTCAGAAAATAGATGGGAAATCTTTAAATGGGGACACTAGTTCTAGTGAGCTGGGGTCCCCAGAAAAATTTCTTTAATTTGCAGGGATTTCTTCTCACTTCTTGTTTGGCTATGGGATGGGAAGTGAAGGGAAATGTCTACAATGGCACAGAGATGGCGAAAAAAAAAATTCTGACAGGGGTTATAACTTTTCCTTACTCTATCCAAAATGAAAAAAAAAAAAAAAAAAAAGTTTTCCCATAGTTCTACTTTGGGCCAGTTCACACCATAAAAACGCAGTCTGGGTGCTTTTCTGCATGAGCGTTTTTGACGCGTTTCCGGTCCGTTTTTGGTGCAGTTTTTCCCCCCTTTTTTTCTTAGGACATGTGCGTTCTTGGTGCATGTATGTGCGTTCCGTGCTTTTTTGGTGCGTTTTACCACGTTCCAGTACAGTTCAGTGCATGAGAAATGCAGCATGTTCTACTTTTTTTTTCTGGAGCTGGAACGCACTGGAACTGACTGCACTGGTGTGAACTAAGCCATTGAAAGCCATATAACCTACTCCATGCGTTTTTGATCCAGAAAAAAAAAAAAAGCACTGGACTGCATGTGGTGTGAACTGGCCCTTTAAGTTTAAAAGAAAAGGTGCCTTTTATCACCTATTATTGTCCTTAAAATAGCTCCTTTGCTGCTATCCTGGATTGACCCAAAGCCGCCTGTTTGCAGGTGTCCCCTTTACCTAGTAAGGAGACATCCATGCATGCGTGCTCCTGTGGCAGGTGCAGTGCGTGTCCAGGGGGCGGGTGTGCAGTAACCTATCATTGTGATATCCAACCAGAGGCTATCACAACGAATAGGTAATCAGCACTCAGTCCCCAATCGTCAGCAGACCCGAGCGGTCACTGACAGCTCATTCTTTGTGTTTGGGGCACTGTGCAGTGGAACAAACACAGCAGCACATATATGGGGCCCTGCGTATAAAGATCCATATCAGTGACATTACATATCTGCATATGTAGCGCTTACCCCCATAGGAGCTGCATTTGATGATATATTTTACTACTCTGACAGTACAACCCTTTAAGCAAACCTGACCCCTCTGAATATTCTTGCAGCCAGTCTCTATAGCATTTCCACACAGCCAGGTGCACACACAATCCTGCTTGTTTCCAATGACCAGTCTAGGGGATGCATTTTCAATTCTTTATTGTTGAACTTGGATGGGAGAAGGATAGGTCTGGGATACTCCAAGTAACTGACTGTAACTGAGGACAAATTCTCCCTAGGCTCTGTATAGCAGGCGGTCTGTGGCTTCACACAGCAGACTGACTCCCATGAAACAAGTCCATCTCTAAACAACAAAGGACATGCAGGACTTTGTTTCTTCAAGACACAAGCCAGTGTCTCCTTTCTAACTCAGTGTATCAGACTACCAATACACTTTATGGCAGGCTGACTTCAGCAGAACAGGTCCCTTGTTAAACAGAAAGGACAGAAGCTGGACTCTGTTCTTCAAGACACTCTCCAGTGTCTCCTTTCTAGCTGGCACACCCAAATAAGCTGATATGAGGGCAGGGGGAAATTCTAGCAACAGAGTCTCTGGGATTCTCTCACAGATCTGTACTCACACCATGTCCTGGGACTAGGTTGCCACCTCATCCCTTTAATCCAGGACACATATGAATTACACAGGTTCTGAGGCTAATTTAATGCAGATGAGGCACCAAGTGAGTTTAATTACCACTTTAGTCGGCCACAGAACCTGTGTAATTCATATGTGTCCTGGATTAAAGGGATGGTGTGGCAACCCTACCTGGGACAGGCGGTAGCCCATTCTGCCAACCTGCAAGCAACACTTTGCCACTGCAGTATCAGACCAAATCCAAGAACTTCCTCCCTCTGTCAGCTTTCATAGAACCGTGGGTTGCAGCTTCAGCATCTCCAGCCTCTTAGCCAAGAGCTGCCCATACACCTCAGGCTTGGGTGGGCTGGAACTCCTCATCTTGAGCCCATGTGCTCCCTTTTATATGAAGGTGCTCACCCAAGATGCAGTGAGGCACCACTCCCCTGCTAGTTGGTCAGAACCACCGCCAAATACACCTGCTGTCACTGGCTGAGGATTTCTCCCTCTGTCCAATAGGGACCCATACTACTGGACAGGGTAATACAATCCCCAGAACATATGAAACAGCACCAGAGCACACAGAGCAGACCTTACACAAATCAGGCTCCCTGATAAGCAGACAGCACATAAATTTACCTGTCAGCTCTTCTGTTAAGCAGAGAGAGACAAACACTATATACACTCACTAATACCCAAACTAGGAGGGCGCTACACACACACTAGGCTGTAAGGGGTTTACAAAACTGTCTCCAGCAGCAAAAGGGTTAAAGTGAATCTATCACTTGGCTTATTCAAAGCAAAGTGACAGATCTACCCCGCTGGTACTTACTTCCCCTGCTGCCTGGTTTTCCTGAGTCTAATCCCTCTGTAAGCGCTGTGTTGGTATATGTTGGAGGATGGGCAGAGCTTGAGCGGTCATAATGGCGGCCCTGCCCATGCTCCAGGGGGCCCCTGTCATCCGTAGCTGCAGGCGGTAGGGTTGCCACATCATCCCTTTAATCCAGGACACATATGAATTACACAGGTTGTTCTGAGGCTAATTTAATGCAGGTAAGGCACCAAGTGAGTTTAATTACCACCTTAATCAGCCACAGAACCTGAGTAATTAATATGTGTCCTGGATTAAAGGGATGATGTGGCAACCCTAGCAGGCGGTAGTGTGGGGCCCCAGGTCAACTTTTGCATCGGACCCACAAGCTTCAAGATACACCTCTGTGTTGGAGCTTACACTGGGTTCATGACCTCCTGCCCTCATCATGTGACAGTATCCAGGCCTGGTGATTGGCCGCTGTATTATGGGAGTATGGGGGGGAGGGGACATATTTCTGAGGGTTGTGACAGAAGGAATACAGAGTGTGGTAGAAGTATCAGTGGTAGAGGGTGTTATGGGAAGAACCTGTTACATTGCATCCAATGGACACAGTGACAGGCTCCTGTTTAGTTTTCAAACATCACACCATGATTATTCGTGAAAACTAATACCAGCAGGCTTAAAGCATTAGCTGCCCATTCATGTTTATAAGCCATGTATGATGTACAGACATATGTGGGATTGTGGGATGAGATACAAAATGTGAACACGACAGACGTGAAAGCATCTCTATAGCCCGCAGCTAGGCAACAGACACTTCCGGTATTGTACAGGGAGGGACTTCCGAGTTTATGGAAGCGTCGTACGAAGCCCCGCCCCCTCACAGATTCCATCAAGAACATGGCAGGCAGCGGCTGGAGGTCATTGGTGAGTGCGCTGTGTGTATGGGAGACACGCGGCCTGTGCTGTGTAGAGGGAGCCTCACTACGAGGAGAGAAGAATATAACTGCCCGGGCTGGTGAAGTGACCAGCAGCGTATACGCACCTGGTATAGCGGGGTCGCGCTGTCTAGGTGAATTACGGTAGCGGGGCTCGGTGGAAGCGTGAGCAGCCATGAGCTGCCCGCCTGTCTATATATATATGTGCCCTATGGACAGCCCGGGATGTGTGCGCTCTATGTCCTCTACTGTGCCTATGGCAGGGCGCCCCCTATCGTCCTCTTCCCGTGGGGAAGTTTCCCGTGCAGGGTGCAGTTGTCACTTCTATGTTATGGTGGCTGAGTCTTAAAGGTCAGACTGTGGGTGACCATGCACCCTCCTATAGATCTATGTAGTACACACCTATACTGATTGGATGCATAGGTCCACACTAGTGATTGGCTCAGAGGTGTTCACAGTGGTGTAACTAGAATCTTCAGGGCCCCGGTGCAAGAAACCATGATGGCCCCTTTTCTCCGAGCCCGGTGGTGGAACGCCAGGGCCCGGTCGCTAGTGGGTGGCTGCATATAAAGGGGCTGATTTCTCCCCCACTTCTCCTCCTCTTCCTCCCACAGGCATTCAGCAGCTGCAGCAGGAAAATGGAGACATTGATTACTCTGCCGGTGTTTCTCAATCTTTTTCCAGTCACTGCACCCTTGAAATATACCCCTAAGGGGCTGCGCTGAAACCACTCCACAACTGTGTGCAGTGCATGCAGTTGCAGCATAGGGATGATGCATTTAGGGGGTTAAAACAGATGGCCAGGAGGCAACATATTGTCTCTTTACCGGCTGTCAGATGCCTCTGAAAAGCAATCTGAGCATGGATCGCTTTTCAGAGGAACAACATTTTTTTATGGTACTATGAACAAGTGGGGAAAAAAACAGTTCTGATTTTACACATATAGGGGGTCACAATTAAAAGTGCATACATACATATAAAATACACACGTGTATATATAAATGCACATATGCACACAAATGCATGCATACACCTACACATGCTTATACATACATGCACACATGCATGCATACATACAGACATACATGCACACAGGCATGCATGCATACACATATACGCACGCACACACGCATACACACACATGCATGCACACACAAGACACATACATGCTTGCACATACACATACATAAAGATAACCTTTTAAAAAACGGCTATCCTTTATCTTCCTACCTTTACCTCTCTTCCTGCCGGGTACTGCACGTAGGGGGAGACAAAGAGCACAGCAGCGTACATACTGCTTTCAGTTTCATTGTAAACAGTAAGAGAAGCTCCCCGCAATGCCGGGAAGAATCGAGGAGCTCCATCTCTGCCGCCCCTCCTATCTAGGCATACAGGGGCCCAGTCGCCATGGCCACTTCAGCGATCCCTGTACGTCCACCCCTGCGTGTTCGGATCGAACCCGCCAGGAAGCTGTCACTGCACACCGCTAATCATAGGCAGTGAGGCATTTCCCGACTGGCAGCTGCATGTACACACGCAGCCTATGATTGGCGGTGTGCAGTGCCGCCTTCCTGAACACGTGTGAGCCCATCACTAATCCTCATTAGGGGAGAGATCAAATAGTAGCAGGGCCAGGACAAGGGGTGGGCAGAAGGGGCGGCTGCCCTGGGTGCAGTGTGTACTGCAGGAATAGGGGCGCGCTGCAATTTCCCTCTGCTACAAGGCTGTTAGGAGCAGTGACAACGACATCACTACTTCTGTCAGCCCAGTGCTAAAAGCAGCAAGAAGAGGAGAGAGCCGGGAGGAGGTGCGGGCTGTGCTCTCTCCTCTTCATAAGCTCACACGGTATTGAAGGTAAGGGGTGCAATTTGGCATTTTTGCCCTGGGCATTGGATGATCTTGTCCCAGTACTGGATACTAGTCCCACCCCCTGAGTGATCCCGCCAGGAAGTGCCACAGAGGAGAACCAGTCATAGGCAGGGGATTCATTCTCCACACAAATACAAATATATGGGTGGGCGGGGAATGTCTCGACCATTTATGATTGGTTGTCTTCAGTGACAGCTTCCTTGTGTGTTCAGACTAGTATTGGAACACACCTGAGCTCATCCCTTGTCCTCATGTTACATGGCTTTGATAAATCTAAAGGAGATTGTATAGTGGAGGATGCCCTGTGCTGGAGGGGTGGCAGTATCTGGTACAATCAGTGCCATCGATAAGGGGGTAGCACCATTCACTCTGTAAGAACCAGCAGGGGATTCGGATGTGGGCAGTGGGGGGGGGGGGCAATTACAGGAACCAATCCCCTGTATGACCCTCCCTGCAGCAGCGGAAAGCAGTCTCCTTCTCCACCTCCAAGCCTGATTTTAGAGAGAGCCATACAGGAGATTTGTTCCTGCAATTGCCCCCCACTGCACTGATCACGCTCCCTGTCCAGAATTTGATTCCTCCTGCTGTCTGGACCCACTTGTGTGCGCCCGCCCTGCCCTGCTGGCTTTCATCCTCTCCTGCTGGCTGCAGTGCACAGGGCGGGGGGATCTTTTAAAGATGGAGAGCGGTTGTGTAACCATAAAATGGCCATCCACAAATGGCAGCCTCCATAAGGGGATTAGAAGCAAAATCCAGCAGGAGCTACAGAGTATAAAAGAGAAGAGAGGCGCCTCTAAGTGGAGCAATATGGTTACACTTAATGAAACTCACATTGTTGATAATTAAAAGAGGCACATCTAAGTATGCAGGCATCAGGGTTAAAGCTGTCCACATGGATCGTCTCTCACTGCAGTCAGTCTGCAATCGTGACCGGGGAGGCTAACCTGTAGTTATCTGAACTTGAGGCTTGAAGCTTTTGTGGAGCGCAGTGTGGAAGGGATGATGTTGATGGCAGTGCAGAGGATGGTCCATGTGGACAGCTTTACCCCGGATGCCTGCATACTTAGATGTGCCTCTTTAATCATCAACCATGTGAGTTGCTAAATGTTGTACCTTCATTAAATGTAACCATATTGCTACACTTAGAGGCGTCTCTCTTCTCTTTTATACTCTGTTGTGACGTGACGCTACTCTTATATCAAGACATCGCTTGTATATCAAGGCAAGATTTATTTAAAAAATTTGCTTGTCTTGCAAAACACTCTCAAACCGAGTTACTCTCAAACCAAGGTGTTACTGTATTTTTGAGGGTACAGCCTTGGGTACAATCACTGTGTACTGGCTTGCTGGGAGGAATCCTTGGAAGATTCTTGTGGCACCGGACTGGGTCCCTTCTCCTCAGAAACCTTTCCCTGTGCTAAGCACTATCCCCAACCAGCTGGTTCCTTGTCCTAACCAGCTACTTATGACTGGTGGTGTGAAGTGACAGCTCAGGTGGGTTCCAACTAAGATCCAAACACGTCTGAGCTCATCCGTAGCCCTCAGATTACATCATTTGCGAACGCTGAGGGCCAGTTCACACCTAGGCGACTTGTCTTGCCTTAAGTCGCTTGACATCTGATATCCCATTGAAATGAATGGGAGCCATCTAATTGTGTACACTACTGAAGTCGCTCCGACTTCAAGACGACTTCAGAAAAGGTTCCTGTACTACTTCAAGGCGACTTGTGCCTATAGAATTTAATGGAAGTTGCCTCCAAGTCAGATCCGCCATCTATATTGAAGTGACTTTACAAGAAAAATAATTTTTTAAGGCAACCCCCCTCCTTCTCTTCTCTGATTGGCCACAGGCAAAGTTGCCTGGCATGGGGGGGTCGCTTCAGGTCTCGTTCAAATCGCCTAGCAAAGTCGCCTCTGAAGTCGGATTGCCTAGGTGTGAAACGGCCCTAAAGGACATTGTATAGTGAATGGCCATCTTTAGACTGTATGATGACAATCAGTTGTACCAGCAAAGGGAACAGCACACCCAGTGATACAAAATAACATTCTTCCTTCATTGAAATATCTAGCGGGAACAAGTTCCATTCTGACAGTACCGAGCTCTGCTTGGCCTGAAACATGTCAGAATAGAACCTGTTCCTACTAAATATTTTAAAATAGAGCTAAAGTCCTGCTTTTATGAACTGGGACCAGGCAAGCTGTTTATCGCAGAAGGGATATACCATGTCTCTTCTGCAATAAAATAAACCTACCTGCCTTCTCTGTCTTCTGTGGGATGTACACTGAGCTGCACAAGCACAGCTCTGTGTGCCAGGATGCCTGCACTACTTTGTATGCGTAGGGGTGACGTCATCATGCAACATCCATTGAGAACTGCCAAAGCTGACATTCAAAAGAATCTGGGTAGAAGATGCCAGTGAGGGACAAATCCTTGAAGGGAACGAAGTATCATGAATTTTACCTCTGCTTTATTAACCACTTGCTGACAGCTCTATAGCCGAATGATGGCGACAGCATAGGCTGGCTAGTTCTGGGACGCCATCATTGCACTCACTGCGGGACGCTGGCGGAGGACACTGCTGATCACAGATTAAGGTAAAGAGACAATCAGCGGCTCTTTACCACATGATCAGCTATGTCCAATCACAGTTATTCACGGATGTAAACAGAAGCCAGTCAAAGGTGCTCCTTTCCTCACACTGACAGCATGAGGAGAGCAGAAGAGAGAGATGATAACCGGCTTTTGTAAAAGGGACATGTTCACTGATAATCGGCACTGATTTTCCGTACAGTCCCACCAGTGCTGCCAATCAGTGCCCATCAGTGCACATCAATGAAGGAGAAAAATGACCTTTCTGCAAATATTTCTATTGATCTATGAAAAGTTTTTTTTTTTTTTTTGGCAGTCTTTATTCGTTTATTTAGCAAAAAAAAAAAAAAAAAAAAAGCTTAGCTGTGATTAAATACCACCAAAAGAAAGCTCTGCTTGAAAAAATTACCAAAAATGTTGTTCGGGTGCAGCGTTGCATGACCGCACAATTGTCATTCAAAGTGCGACAGCGCTGAAAATTGACATGGGCAGGAAGGGGGGTAAAGGTGCCCAGCAGGCAAGTGGTAAAGGGCCAGTTCACACCACATGCAGTCCAGTGCATTTTTTTTTTCTGCATCAAAAACGCATGGAGAGTAGGTTATATGGTTTTCAATGGCATAGTTCACACCAGTGCAGTCAGTTCCAGTGTATTCCGGTTCCAGAAAAAAAGTAGAACATGCTGCATTTTTTCTGCACTGAACTGTACTGGACCGCACCAAAAACGCACCTAAATGCACCAGAAATGCACTGGAACTCACATGTCCTTATTTTAGGTGAAGAAAAAAAGGGGGATAAAACTGCACTGGACTGCGTCAAAAACGCGCATGCAGAAAAGCATCCGGACTGCGTTTCTATGGTGTGAACTGGCCCTAAAGGAGGAATATTATTTTGCATCTCAGTGAGTGGTGTGTGCCCATAGCTGGTACAGTCGATTGCTTCGGAGGAGATGAGCTGAGCTAGCACCGGAGATGTGATTGCAAAGCATGGTCTCGGCAGGTGTGAAATACGAGTTTGTATGATGTTTATCATACAGTCTAACTCTGGGCGTTGTCATTGCGTGGTATACATTCCAGGCATTCCCAAAATAAGGCTCAGCATGAGACTTCTTAAAGTAAGATTAAAACCAAAACTTTTATTTTTGAATTAAGGGGGGGTGATATAAAGCCTGTCAGTATTTTTGCCATCTGTGTCCCATAGGGGGGTTTTCCTTCACTTTTTGTTAAAGCCAAAATATTAAGTGAGAGGAGATCGCTGTAAAGCCAGGGAAACCTCTCCTTAAAGAGGAGCTCCAGGCTCCTTCAGAAAAAATGAAGCCAACAGCTGCAAATACTGTAGCTGCTGACTTCTATTATAAGGACACTTACCTGTCAAGGGATCCCACGATGTCCTCACCCGAGCCAGTCCTTCAATCGGCTTTGAGTACAGGCGCTGACATCTCTAGTAAGGGAATCAGCAAGTCAAGCCTTGCGGCTTCACAGCCTGTTTTTGCAGCGCATGCGTGAGTCCCGCTGCACCGAGTCTAGTGGTACCGTTTGTCTCGGTCTTAAAACGGGGGGAGGAAGGGGGTGACGGAAGACCCTGTGTGGTGTCCAGGGTCTTCTGATGTCCTGGCTAGTGTTCCACGTCGCCCTGAGTGCGTACGCGACGTTTTTGTCCGACACTTCGGCGTTCCGAACTGAACGACTAAGGGAATGATCTCTACAGTCGCGGACATGAGTTTCGGCTAACTTCCTGACCGAGCCCACTCCTGTAGCACCCTAGGGAACTGTCCATTCACAGGAATATTATCTTCAGTCGTCGATGTCATAAACGTCGACAACCGAAGTAAAAAAGACTTCCTCGGACCTCG
>BLSH010211970.1:1008135-1020704 GCA_018402905.1 Glandirana rugosa | reverse complement strand
CCCCCCCTCCCCCCCCCAAGTTGCTTCCGCGCCTTCTGCGCATAATAGAAACAGAGGGCATACCGACCATTCTCAACTTGTTTAGTTGCAAGATAAATCGTACCAAATCGGAAACAATCTGTGTCTCCCTCTAAGGCTAGCCATACATTATAAAATTTTCTTCTAAACTTTCCTTTAGATTTACCAAAGCCTTATAATATAAGGTCAAACCTAAACCTATTCATTGTGTATGCAATCAGGCCGGTCTTTGTAGGTAAATCTAAAGGAAATTGAACAAGACAATTGTATAATGTATGGCCCGCTTATCCCTTTATGGTAGAAAATCCAAGGAAGTCCTTTTCTCAAATGTGAGATGGGGGGGGGGGGCTGGGAAGGTTTACTAGAGCAGTGTTTCTCATCTCCAGTCCTCAAGGTGCTCCAACAGGTCATGATTTCTGAATTCCCGTCAAATTAAACGGCTGTGGTAATTACGAAGGCAGTGAAACTGATCAAATCACCTGTGCAAAATAATGGAAAGCTTGACAACATGACCAGTTGGGGCGCCTTGAGGACTGGAGTTGAGAAACACTGTTTAACTAGACATACTCCAATGTCACATCTATCACGCGTAAAAAATAGGTACACCCAACATAACGTGAAAGAGGACAGAGGACTCTGTTTTCATTGTCCTGTCTCTTTTGGCACCCATCCCTTCTTTTGAACTCTCTTAGAATGCATCTGACGGTCTGAGCTACACTTTAGGTTAGTTCCTCGACTTTCCCATTACCTGTGACATTTCCACAACCCTCACTTATGACCCCGGTATTGGGAGCCCTAGAATTCACTGCACGCACTGCCAATAAACACTTTAAATGTCTCATGGAAGTGGGCAGGTTCAGCCTTATGCATTCCCTAACCTGATCACGATGGCTGTCTCAGTTGGCAAAACAAAATCTCATTGACTGCCTATTCATGCATTGTCCTCTTACCAATTATGCCTCATACCAATTTCAGGAAGGCTACTTTGGATCAGGTCTGGCTTCTCAGACCCACTACTCCATTTAAGGACCTTTGCTGAGAAGTGACAAATATCTTTCACTTGTCGCAGGTAGGTAGGTGTGTAAGCTCCTTACAGCACCTCCAGCAGGCTACATTCCAACTTTTTTCTGTAAATGGGGGAAGAGATGAAAATGTTTTTGCCCCAGCTTAAACGGAGGAGTCTATCCTGTTTGTTCATAAGTTGTCTTTAGCCAACACGTTTCATCAACAAGGCTTTGGGATCCTTTCATGATGGAATAAGGTACTGACGCTTCTACTTAAGATAAACCCACAACCATTCAACCTCTGCTGGAGATGCTGTTTTCATTCAGGCACCCTTCTACATGTGTTTTGGAGATGGTTGAAAATTCACCCATTTTGGGCAAAAGTACAAAAGCTGGTGCACCAACTCACATTGGTGGACCTATGCCATCACCATATGGGTTACCTACTTCACATTAACCATATTCCACAAACTCATTACAAATCCTCCCTCGCTGTTCACCTTCCTAACTCGGGGCTTAAATGTCCACAATGTGGCATCCCCCATTATGGTTTTCCAAAGTAAATTAAATATGACAGATGGAGGCTTTTGCTTCCAGAAGCAAAGTTTTAGGATACATGGAATCTATAGACTGCTTTTTTCCATTTGTCGCCTTGCTGGATTTGCTGGACTCTCCCAGTCCGGATTAATACAGAATGTGTAGCTCAACCTTCAACCAGGAATGCATGAACAGGTCTACCTTGTTTAGACAGCTCTGGCAAGATTCCCGTTGCCTTTTAATTACAATTAAACAGAATGGACCTGGCTCACCCCCCTGATGCATCCATCTCCCCAATACCCTCTTTATCTTTCCTTACCTCTTAATTCCCTGCTTTTTTAAAAAAAAAAATATTTAATTATCCTGATGGCTGATTTTCTAAAGCTGGCTGTATTTTGACTGAAATGCATCTGGTTCAGTGGGAAGAGCCGGATTTCAATCTATGATCGACCGAAGTTGATTGACTTCTCCATGACACAGAAGAAAACAGGCTGAAAAAAGCACACAGAGTGGAAAATCTGTGTGTGAATTCAAGTATAATAATAATATAATTATTAATAAAAAAATAAGCAATATAAAAGGTTTTATACAATTAAACCCTTTGAGAGTTTTTTTTAACAATGAAAGAAAATTAAAGATCTATTATATTCATAAACCTGAACCGTGTGCCCTGTATAAGGCACGCCCCTGAAGTCCGTGTAACGCACGCTCCTGAAGCCTGTATATAGCACATCATGCAGCTCTTCATAAGCAATGCTGCCTCCATGCTTTCAAATATGTCTAGTGACACTTCAGTAAAAAACACATATTTTTACAATGAGCACATTTTATCCCTTCATACAAATAACGTTTCTCTCTCCTTTTCCTCTCTCCTGACCTCTCTCTCATCGATCTATTTCTCGCTCTCCCTTCTCTCTTTAAAATATTCATAAAAAGTATTGAAACCTTAAAAATGTTAGGTCCGATGATAAAAAAAAACCCCGACATTATAAACAAAAGGAACAATGACTATTCTACCTTCACTTCACTGAGAGCAATTCTGCAGCTGCACTGACAGCCACACGCCTCAGACGTGCAGATTCTGTTTTACATAACACACACCCAGCTTCTGATGGACAGATGGGCGTGTGGTTTGTAAAATAGACTGGGCGTGATACAAGGCTGAAGGACTCTGGGAAATGTAGTTCCCTGTGGGAGATGCAGAAGCTAGCACAGTGAAAGGAAATTACATACTGGCTCTGCTGAACTCCTCCCATCATCACTAGCGTTATCAAGCAGAGTAATGGCTGGGGGTATTAGAGACCACAATTGCATCTAAATGCTAGGAAAATCATAATCTCATTTGTAATATTTATTACCATGTGTAACTTTGAAGTGTTTATATAAGAGTTTATTAAAATGAGCATATTACCTTTAGTTGTACTTTATAGTTTTGTGTTTGTGCATTACAGATTGTGGAAGGAGTAGTGCAAAGCATTAAGCTAATTACAGAGCAAGCCAGCCACAGGATTGCAGAATTTGCTTTTGAGTATGCCAGGAGTAACCAAAGAAGCACGGTAACTGCAGTGCACAAAGCCAATATCATGTGAGTTCTTGTACAGAGCAGATTAGCAAAGCTCTTATTTTACATTCTTGAAATAACTGAAAGATCATCTTTGCTTTTACCCTCTATTTCCTGTTTTATAAATCTGAAATGTTGCACTAGAAGTACACTGTGACCCTCTATAATTGGTCTATGAAATGTTCTTAAGAATATGTGAACTCAATTTTTTGAGAGTTGAGAGTAGAAGAGGCTGAAACAATTATACTTGTGTACCATTTGCTCACTTCTTTTTAATGCTTGGTTCTCAGGAGGATGTCTGATGGACTTTTTCTGAAGAAGTGCAGAGAAGTTGCAGAGAACTACAAGGACATTAAGTTTAATGAAATGTACTTGGACACAGTCTGCCTCAATGTAAGATAAAATGTGCTATACTAAACAACCCTTTATACATTTATTTTATTTAACCACTATAATACCCAGTCACTGTGCTATTCCTCTTGTTTGCTATTTCTAATCAGCCTTTGTTTCTAAATTCACAGATGGTCCAGGACCCCACAGAATTTGATGTACTTGTTATGCCGAACTTGTATGGTGATATTTTAAGGTTAGTTTTAGTACATTCCCAGGGCATCATAAGGATATTGCAAGGTATGGGTGCATGCTTCATACTTCTACAAATTTAAAGTTGTATTTTAGTTGAAGAATAATTTCACTTTTTAGAAAAAATAATTAATGCACATTTTCTTTGCAGGTAGTATTTATTATAATTTTTTTTTTTTTTGGAACCTGTAAAGCATTGCACCAGGGATACGCAGATTTCCTCCAGATCTGCTAAAGTATCTGTGTGCCTGTACATCCCGTATGGGCAAGCAGATACAATCTGACAGGAAGAATCAATGAACTACCACAGCGCAGTGGATGTTGGGGCTTGTAGCTCATACACACACAGAGCTGTTTGAATGAATGATGCGGCTGTGTGGGCGGAGCCCCCCATGGCCACGCTGATTTCAAAAAGTGAAAGCTAGTACGGAACTTCCTCCCGTACAGCTGTCACGGGGACAGCGATCGCACAGCGGCTGCAAGATTGGGAACATGTTACATATTCCACCAAAAAACGGGTAAAACCTGTGTTTCTCTCAAAGGGGAACTTGCCTTTTAATTTTTTTTTTTTTTTTTTGGGTAGAGCTTCATTCGCATACATGTAATTAAGTGGACCCCATGCCCTGATAACTGTTTTTTACTATAGAAATGCTCTCTTTCTTGAAGCTGGGTCATCTTCACAGTACTGGACTTCTAAGGCTGCATGTGTTAATTGCCTTCGGTCTGACATTGAAGGAGTTCTGACAACCACCCGCCTCTTCCTGTCCTCTCATCCATTCACAACACATTTTCTGAATGGGTGGGGGGGGGGGGGGAGGAGACAGATTTTTTAGATATGACCAATTCATTGTTCCACCGGACAGCAGCCAATGTTAGAGAACAGGGGTGTCCTAAAGACATGAGATCATTACAAAAGTGGCTAGATCAGACAACTGTAATCATATGGTTATATGTACCAATTAAATAAAATATTTATTTCAATCTGGAACTTATTGTCGTCTAAAAATTATTTGGGCAAAATGTGGTTCAGCAGACAAGTTCTGCAAAAAATATTTACACATTCCCGACAGAGGTTTTCCTAAAATGATAAACGCAACTTCAAACTGTGTGATACTTGGACACGTTTTAAAGACTACATATCAACCTATATACTGTTTTTGTTTTTTTTTACAATTGGTCATATCACATTTTTACAAACTTTATTTAGGGCACTGTAGCACTTCGCAACATGCTGCAGAGCGTTATAAAAAAAAAGCACTGTAATATGTGTTAACGGTGGATTGCAGTGCCCATTAAACTGCCAACATGTGCAGATGCGTTATTCGCACAGCAACATAAGCTGTGTTGTGAATGGGTCTCAGGCTTTATTATGTATCAGTCCAAGGTTTTAAAACCTGGAGATGCCACCTGGAACAAGGTGGTTCCCCAGCTTGATTTATATTGCCTAAAACAAATCTGTGATGGGAATATTTTTTTTTTTAATTAAATTCCTAAATACAGTGAATAGCAAGCACCCTTAGGTGACTGCTCATCACATCTGATCCCCGGGGTAATGCCCCTTCACCATGAAATCCACAGCACAGGTACCAAATGGCTCCCTGGTCACTAGCTGTGGACCTGCCCCATGTGACTTATTGGCTCACAGTGATAGGTGGCTCCAACAACCAGTAGTAAGGCATATAGCATTAGAGGGGTTAGGGCCACAGCCAGTTTGTAGATAGCAGGCTGTTACTTGCACCATGGAGGTGTGTTTTTACCATGGGCTCACGTAAAGTGGAGCTCCAGAAAAAAATAAAAATATATATTTTTGTTTGCCTCTATCCAGTTTAGTTGCTTCCAATTCTTGGTATATTACATCCAGGTGGGGCTGCTGGGAAGCCAAAAATAATGTACTTGTACGGTCTCGGACTCTACTGTTAGGTTTGACCTTCCAGCTCAGCACCAATGTTGCTCAGGGTCACTCGTTCTTGTCCATTCGGAAAGGGTCTTGTATTCTTTTCATGGAATAAAAGGTATTCTGTTAATGGACGAAGAGAGGGATTGATGAATGTTATGTTCTCCCCTTGTCCAACCACAGACTGAAAATGCAAATTGTTCTTTAATTTAAAAACAACTAGGCTTTACCCAACAAACATCAAACAAAATGTTCTAATGTAATGAGCCTTCTTAATTTTAGATGGTGTCTAAAAGTGTTAGATACTCTGTCAGGTTTTTTCCATCTATATCCATATTTGGCAGATTTTACCTCACTTCTTGTCTCAGTATCACAGGAAAATAAGTTAATGTCCTAGATTAGTACTGTTGGGAGAGGAAAGGAAGTCCTCTCATGTGGATGGACATAGCATTAAGAATGGTCAGCTAGCGGGCTGATTGAAAAATAAATATGATTTGATTCCCCCTATCCGCACATGCAAGGTGGAATGAGGAATCCTGCCTGTTGTGTCATATTCTGAAAGCAGGGACTCCTCCATTATCAGAATACACTGATCAGTGGCTGTAGCTGGCTGGTCCAGAACAATTTTCCAATAGTCCCATTCGACAGATAATTAGATCAACTTCTGTCAAGCGGGAATGGCTATGGATAGATTGAAATTCATTCAGCTCAGTCCCTGCTGAACTGAATTTTGATCCATCTATGGGCAGCTTAAAAGACATAGGTCTAACCTTTCCACCTTGCCTAACTTGTCCCTGTTCACCTCAGTGGCTTCTATACTTGCATGGTGTCCCTACAGACATAACCAGGCTGCATTGCATGCTGAACTCTCCTGGGCTGGGGGTTGGACACCCCTGCCTTAAAGTAAACTTGATGTTTTTGGGTAAGGAATCTACACTTATGAAGACTAAAATGGTTAAAGTGTTTGTAACCCTAAAATAAAAAAAGATCCTGTTCCCTTATAGCAGATTAAACAGCACAGTGCTTATGCTGTCTAACCTGCCCCTCTCTAAACTCAAAAACCTGCCTGATTCTGCCACTTCCTATGCCCCCTCTGTGAGCTGACCACGATAATCATGGCTGCTGAGCCCTGACTATGGTGGTCAGCTTACATGCCTCTGTCATCTGTAGCTCTCCTCTGTCCTCCTCACCCCCTCCCTGCCTGTTAGCTCCCATGTCTGTGTCTTTCTAAGCCCCCCCCCCCCCCCCCATCCCAGCCGCTATTATTTAAAAATAAAAGATTAGCAATTGTCACTGCCCGCCCCTCTATTATAATGAGGGATAACACACAGGGTAATTGTTTTTCTAAAACAAAGCTTGTAACTACCATTTTCCGGCTATCTTCAGGCCAGTCACGTGGCTCCCGGCCAGGGCTACTGTGGGAGCGGTTGAGCGGACACGTGACCTCCCTGGCTGACGGCAGAGGGAGTTCTCGGCTCCTCCCACATTAGCCCTAACTTGGAGTAGGAGACAGGCCGGGAGTCACGTGACTGGCCTGAAGATAGCTGGAAAACTGTATTTACAAGCTTCGCTTTAGAAAAACATTCACCCTGTGTGTTATGCCTCTTTATAATAGAGGAGCTACCAGGGAATATCATATCTGTGGGTTTAACCACTTTAGCCCCGGAAGGATTTCACACTTTAGGACCAGAGCACTTTTTGCGATTCAGCACTGCGTCGCTTTAACTGACAATTGCGCGGACGTGCGATGTTGTACCCAAACAAAATTTGCGTTCTTTTTTTCCCACAAATAGAGCTTTCTTTTGGTGGTATTTGATCAACTCTGCGTCATTTCTGATCGCCGCTATAAACAAAAGAAGAGCGACAATTTTGAAAAAAAAAAAACTAATTTCTTACTTTTTGCTAAAATACAAATCCAAAAAAAAAAAAATATATAAAAAAAATTTTTTCTCTTACGTTCACTGACAGACGCAGCTCTTAATTGACACGTGGGTTTTATGTCGTCCTATCAGGAGTGACTAGGCAAAACAGATGCAAAAGCATCATGGATAGGCTGGCCCCTCCCATAGGGGCCGTCCTCACCTGAGCCTATAAAACCCCCTGCTGGCCAATAGCATTCAGTTTTGTTTGCCTAGTGCAAAAGGAGTTGACTGGGTTCCCTCTGGGACCTGCGTTTTCTGCATGTAAATTTTCTCTAAGGAAAAAAATGAAGACTTCTATCAAGTAGCCGGCTTTGGCATACAGCGGATATCACGAATCCAAAGCTTGGCCCTGCCCGGCCACCTCCTGGCGAGCTACCCTGAAATGACAGGGCTACGTCGCTCAGGGCCCGTTCCGTGCGGGCGGCCTGTGGCTGTTGCCACTTGTGCCCAGAGTCTGGCTTTTGCCTTTCCAGTGGCCTTGGCCAGCAGCAATCCTTCCCGGGACAAGGGGGGAAAGTCTGCTTCGGGTGGCTACCCGCAACGCCTGTCTGACTGGTGAGTGGACCCCTCCCCCGCCTTAGGGCGTGGGGAGCGGCATCCGGGGCAGTTAAAATTTTGCGGTAGCTTTTCCCTGTCAGGGGTGCACCTAGTAATTGGGTTGCCCTCTTTTTGTGGAATTCATTCCAAAGGTGGTTACTGCTCCGGAGCCCCCTGCTAAGCGCTTGGCCCCCCATGTCTCCTCAGGCGAGGATTCAGATCATGAAGTCGCTTCGGTTGTCACGGGGACCCCCGTGGAACTCTCTGAAGGCGCATTGGTCCTCTCAGATACCGAAGAGGACCAGGGGACCTCAGTGGCGCGCGACAGGGCAATTGTGGCGGTGCTAATTGCTGACATTCGCCAGGCCCTGCGCCTTGATCAGTCAGGGGAGGCGCAGACTTCCACTTATGTCTGTGGGTCTATGAGGCCTCCTAAGTCCCCTAGGGTCACTTTTTTGAGCGGGCTGTTTTTAAGGAATGGGGTTTCCCCAAAAATTCCTTCACCTTGCCTAAGCGTTTTGCGGTGCGCTATCCCTTTGAGGATGCTTTCCTTAAGCGGTGGGCTTCCCCTTCGGTGGACCCACCGGTGGCCCGTCTGAATAAGGCTACAACCCTTCCTGTGGAGGTGCCCTCCTTTAAGGACGCGGCGGATCGTCGCACGGAAATGGTGTCTAAGGCTATCTTTCAGGTAGCAGGTTTTGCTATGCGGCCAACTCTGGCCTCAGCAATGACAGCACAGTCTCTTTTTGAGTACCTCTCCTCGGTGAGCACAAATTTGCGTTGCAATTGTGCGAGGAATGAGTTGCATAAGGTGCAACACGTGGTGGAAGGCCTCCATTATCTGTGCGACTCCCTGCTGGACATCATGCCCATGCTGTCCAAAATTTCCGCCTTTGCAGTAATCATCAGACGGGTGTTGTGGCTGAGGTCTTGGTCGGGTGATCAGGCCTCTAAGAAGCGCCTCACGGACCTTCCCTTCCAGGGGGGTCGTTTGTTTGGACCGCAGCTTGACGAAATCATTAAGGATTTCACGGGGGGGGGGGGGGAGAGTCTCTTTCTTCCGGAACCCAAACGGCGGGACTTTCGCCGACGACAGGGCCCCTCTTTTTCTGGGCAGATTCCAAGTCCAGTAAGGCCCCGGCTGGGTCTGGTAAGAGAACCTGGCAACGGAAACCTGGTAAAGCGGAGGATAAGCCCTCCTCAGCTTGACGGGTTGCCCCCGCCCATCTCTCGGGTGGGGGGCTGGTTATTGGAGTTTGCGGACTGCCGGACAGCTCACATCTCCGATCGGTGGGTCCTGGATATGGTGTCCACCGGATACCGGATAGAGTTCAAAGCTCTGCCCCCAGACAGGTTCTTTCCCTCAAACCTAAGACTCCCGCAAGGGCGTCTGGAGGAGCTGTTAGGCGCGGTCCAGTCCCTTGCGGACATGGGCGTCGTGGTGCCAGTTCCACTGGAGGAGAGGTTCTGCGGTTTTTACTCAAACCTCTTTGCGGTGCCCAAAAGGGCGGGGTCAGGCCGATTCTGGACCTCAAAGCTCTGAACTGCTTTGTCAAAGCACAGAAGTTCAAGATGGAGTCCGTTCGCTCGGTCGTTGCCGCCCTGCATCAAGGTGAATTCTTGGCATCCCTAGACATCAGGGACGCCTATCTGCACGTTCCCATCTGCCAAAAACACCAGCGTTTTCTGCGCTTCACAGTGGGAGACCTGCACTACCAGTTTGTGGCCCTACCTTTCGGTCTGGCCTTGGCTCCCAGGGTGTTCACCATGGTGTTGGCACCGGTCCTAGCACTGCTAAGACACAGGTATCGCAGTGGTAGCGTACCTCGACGACCTGCTCTTGAGGGTGGAGTCGGCAGTGTCTTTGGAGGAGGATCACGGCCTCTACACTAAGGGACTTTGGTTGGCTCATCAACCTGCAAAAGTCCTCGCTAGCCCCCTCATGTCGCCTGGAGTACCTTGGTCTGATTCTAGACACGGTGCAGGCGAAGGTGTTCTTGCCTCCCGACAAGCTATTGGGGCTGCAAGCGGCGGTTCGGACCCTACTGTCACGCCGGAGGTCCTCCCTAAGGTTCTGCATGCGGGTGTTGGGGCTCATGGTTTCGTCCTTCGAGGCGATACCTTACGCCCAGAGTAACGCTCGGCTCCTGCAGAAGGCGATTCTGTCACAGTGGGACAAATCTCCCTTATCCCTGCACAGACTGATCCATTTGGACCACCAGACCAGGGGATCACTGACTTGGTGGCTCCAGGCTCCAGCACTGACTCTGGGGAAATCCTTTCTTCCCCTCAACTGGTCGATAATAAAGACGGATGCCAGCCTGACGGGCTGGGGAGAGGTGTTGGGTCAGTTGTCTGCTCAGGGCCGTTGGTCAGCTCAGGAAGCTCGACTTCCAATAAATGTGTTGGAACTGAGAGCGATCAGGCTTTGCTTGTCCCGTTGGTCGACGAGGCTGCATGGCCTCCCTGTCCGGGTTCAGTCGGACAATGCCACAGCTGTGGCATATGCGAACCATCAAGGAGGGACAAGAAGTTCCGCGGCAGCTGCAGAGGCTGCTCTGATTCTCCGCTGGGCGGAACAACAAGTTCCGGCGCTCTCCGCAGTTTACATTCCGGGAGTGAAGAACTGGCAGGCGGACTTTCTCAGTCGCCAGACACTGGACCAGGGGGAATGGTCCCTGCATCTGGAGGTGTTTCGCCAGATTTGCTGCAAGTGGGACACACCAGAGGTAGACCTCATGGCGTCCAGGTTCAATCACAAGGTCGAGCCCTTCGTGTGCAGAACAAGAGATCCGTTGGCGGTCGCCACGGACACGCTGGTGGCTCCTTGGGGTCAGTATCGGTTAATATACCTCTTCCCTCCCCTGAAGCTGTTGCCTCGGGTTCTGCGCAGGATAGCTGCAGAGGGTATTCCGACGATCCTGGTCGCTCCCGATTGGCCTCGGCGCACTTGGTACGCCGATCTGGTTCGGATGGTGGCGGACGCTCCTTGGCGGCTTCCGCTTCGCGAAGACCTGCTGTCCCAAGGTCCCATCTTGCACCCTGCTTTACCCTCGCTGGCTTTGACGGCTTGGCTATTGAGCCCCAGGTATTAAGGGATCGGGGAGTCGCTGACTCTGTAATCCCTACTATACTTAAGGCACGTAAGTGCACTTCGCGCAAAACTTATCACAGGCCTGGAAGGCCTATATTGCATGGTGCGAAGCGGGGGGTTGGAACCCTCGCTCTTATTTGGTGTCCAGGGTGCTGACTTTTCTGCAACAGGGACTGGACAAGAGCCTGGCATTGAGTATGCTCAAGGGCCAGATTTCGGCCTTAGCGGTTCTTTTTCAGAGACCTTTGGCTTCCCATTCGCTGATCCGCACATTTGTACAGGGTGTACGTCATGTGGCTCCCCAGTTTTCGGCCGCCTCTGGCGCCGTGGGATTTGAATCTGGTGCTCTCTGTTTTACAGAAACCACCGTATGGGAAGATTAGGGACATTCCCTTGTCCCTTTTGTCGCAGAAGGTTGCCTTCTTAGTGGCTGTCACATCCGCGCGGCGGGTGTCGGAATTGGCTGCCTTGTCCTGCAAGTCCCCGTACTTGATTCTTCATAATGACAAGGCGGTGTTGTGACTTCCACCTTCTTTCCTTCCGAAGGTGGTCTCTTCTTTTCATTTGAATGATGATATTGTCCTTCCTTCATTATGTCCTCACCCAAAACATCCTAAGGAATTTGAGTTACACACTTTGGATGTGGTGAGGGCCCTGCGGGTTTATTTGAGTGCTACAGCTTCCTTTCGGAAGTCTGACTCATTGTTTGTGTTACCCGGGGGCTCCAAAAAGGGTTCAGCAGCCTCGTCGGCTACTATTTCCCGCTGGATTAGACAGACCGTGACCCATGCGTATGAGCTTCGGGGCAAGGTTCCCCCTTTTCCGGTCACGGCTCATTCCACCAGGTCGGTCAGTACCTCCTGGGCGTTCAGGCACCAGGCTTCGGTGTCTCAGGTGTGCAAAGCGGCCACTTGGGTCTCGGTGCACAGGTTTACTAAGTTTTACAAAGTTGATGTTTCAGCATCTGCGGATGCTGCTTTTTGGCCGCAAAGTTTTGCGAGCAGCGGTGTGAGTGCGTCTAGCGCTCCCTGAGAGGGTTCTGTTGGGTACAGTTGTTGTTGTTGTTTGCCCACCCCTCTAGTTTTTGGCACTGCTTTGGGACGTCCCCATGTGTCATTTAAGAAGAGCTGCGTCTGTCAGTGAACGTAAGAGAAAAAGGGATTTTATTATAACTTACCGTAAAATCCTTTTCTCTGAGTTCACTGACAGACGCAGCTCCCACCCCTCTGATTTTTTTGTTGCACTGCTTGTGACAAACTGAATGCCATTGGCCAGCAGGGGGTTTTATAGGCTCAGGTGAAGACGGCCCCCATGGGAGGGGCCAGCCTATCCCTGATGCTTTTGCATCTGTTTTGCCTAGTCACTCCTGATAGGATTGAATCATTTGGACACGTGGCTCTGGGTTCACCGGCGAAACGTG
>BLSH010211970.1:978468-990544 GCA_018402905.1 Glandirana rugosa | reverse complement strand
TTTAATGGTTTCCTAAAACTGTTACATTTGAGGCATGCCATAAATGATAACTGTCAGTTACTATGTGCTTAGTATGTTAGCTCTCAACTGAATCGTTAAGCCATTAACCAGGTTCCGCCCACGCTATAGCCGAAAGATTGCTACAGCGCAGGCTTACTTTGCCGGGGGCCCCCCATCCATGCTTGTCCTCCTGTGATTGCACTGCCTGTGCGCCCCCTGGGGTGTGCTCTGTGATCGCTGCATCCTTAGGACACAGCTGATCACAGATCAGGGTAAAGGGCCAATCACAGCGGCCCTTTACCACGTGACAAGCTGTGTCCAATGACCGCTGATCACAATGTAAACACAAGCCGGTAACTGGCTTGTGTTAAAGGAACATGTACACTGATGATCAGGGCACTTATCAGTGCAGTCCCAACAGTGCCCACCAGTGCCACCTATCAGTGCCGCCGCCTCAGTGCACATCGATGAAGGAGAAAAATTACTTGTCTGCAAAATTTTATAACAAACTGAACAAACAAACAAAAAGTTTTGGTCTTTTTCATTTGTAAAGCTATATTTCTGTAAAAAAAAAAAATGATAAAAATGTCATATGGGTAAAGTGTAACATGACCACACAATTGTCATTCAAAGTGTGACCATGCTGAAAATTGGCCTGGGCAGGAAAGGGGGTAAAACTGGCCAGTAGGCAAGTGGTTAAATGGCTGGTGTACATAGCTGAAAACATATTCAGTACCATGGCAACTGCAGATTGTATACAAGCTAAGATGACCGCTTCTTTGGCTGTAAAGGATAGGAGGGTTTTGTAAGCGGTTACAGCAACAGTTTTTTTTTCCCAGTGCTTGACTTTTCTGTAATAAAGTGTCTGCTTGTTTGCAGTCAAAGGAAAAAGACTAAAAAAAGAAAACCAATATAGCCATCACTTTTAGGCCCCTTTCATACGAATGTTCCGAGCAGGTCTTCCTGTCTGTTTTTCAGGTGGACCTGTTTGGAATCTCCATTCTCTTTTGTGGAGCGGCCGGGTATAAACGGATGTGTCCACTTACACCTGCCTACATCTGATCCAGTCTGCTAAAAACAGACGGATGTGGATCCGTTCCCTTTCCATCGTTCAGATTGGATGGCAGTTGGGTCTAAATGGACAGGCGGTCCATTCGCATCCAGCTGCTCATTGAGGAGAGTGGGCTGTGTCCATTGATCCCCTGCTGAGCAAGTGGGTCGCAGGTGGAGTCCACCCCGTGTGAAAGGACCCTTAAGTATTTGTCAGCTGCACTATATTACATTTTGTTTTTTTAATTTAAATAACAATTGAACATTCCAGTGACTGATATTAAACACATTGAACCATAAAACCATTAAAAAGTAGAAAATAAGATGTTGCTTGTAAACTGTCCACATAAAGCATCTTTTAATGAACATAGTTGTGATTATTTGGAAAATGCAACAAAAACTCAT
Organism: Glandirana rugosa; assembly: GCA_018402905.1. NCBI lineage: Eukaryota > Metazoa > Chordata > Amphibia > Anura > Ranidae > Glandirana > Glandirana rugosa. The sequence goes on along the minus strand of BLSH010211970.1, from coordinate 989,089 downwards.
TAATGCTGACCATACACACAGATATGATTGTGTGATGTTAGGAATGTTTAAGTGAAAAGGTTCTATCGTCCAGATAGTAAACCAGGGGTCGGCAACCTACCCGCTTCGGACCGCCACCGCTAAATGTCTGGTCCATCAGTGCACGTGATGAATTCATGTGCACCCGGCCTGTGGACGTTTTAACCCCTTCACGCCGACCATGCGCTAATATGTGGCCTCGGCTTGAAGGGGTTGTAGCGGGGTAATGCCTGCAGCTTCACGCATCACCCCAGTATCGTTTTTTAGAGACGGCGGTTGGCTTTCTTGGGATAACAATTGATGCGGCTGTTATCCCAAGCAGCGGGAGGGGACGGATTTGGCTTTGATCAGGTCTTGGATCTAGTAACCCAGAAGCGATGTCATGACATCACTTCTGGTTTACAGAAGACTTAAAGGCGACACATTTTTTAAAAATATGGCAGTATTCAAAACAGCCAAACTTTGCATTTTGAATGCTTTTAAGTGCATTGGAGGTACTCCATAAAGAGTACCTGTCACTGCCTATTACTGTCACAAGGGATGTTTACATTCCTTCTGACTGCAATAAATGTGATCAGAATTTTTTTCTCTCAAAGAGACAGTGTAAATATATAAAAAAATAAATAAGAAAAAAAAATTAAAGCACCCCATCTCTCTGTGTTTGCACAGCTGTGGGGCTGTGTAATATGCAGGGGGAGCTGGGTGATGTAAAGGGTTCCAGAGGTGTGGGGGCTGTGTAATGTAAAGGGTTCCAGAGGTGCGGAGGCTGTATAATGTAAAGGGTTCCAGAGGTGCGGAGGCTGTGTAATGTAAAGGGTTCCAGAGGTACGGGGGCTGTGTAATGTAAAGGATTCCAGAGGTACGGGGGCTGTGTAATATAAAGGGGTCCAGAGGTGCTGGGGCTGTGTAATGTAAAGGGTTCCAGAGGTGCGGGGGCTGTGTAATATAAAGGATTCGAGAGGTGCAGGGGGCTGTGTAATGTAAAGGGGTCCAGAGGTGCGGGGGCTGTGTAATGTAAAGGGGTCCAGAGGTGCGGGGGCTGTGTAATGTAAAGGATTCGAGAGGTGCGGGGGCTGTGTAATGTAAAGGAGTCCAGAGGTGCGGGGCTGCGTAATTTAAAGGAGTCCAGAGGTGCAGGGGGCTGTGTAATGTTATCTTCATTAATTAGCAGGTGAATGCGGCCCTCCATGCATTTACATACATTGAATCCAGCCCTTCAGTGGAAAAAGGTTGCTGACCCCTGTACTGAACAATCATTTGGATCCGTGAATGATTTTCCATCAAATTCAACTACACACATCTTTTGAATTGATAAAACCAATTGTTTTAGTGCCAGCATTAGAATTCCAAGGAAGGCACTCTTCCTGTCTAATAATAACATAAGAAACAGGGAGTAATGGAATATCACATTATCCAAATATCACTGCAGTAAAGAGTAGTTCTGTTTAACTTGAAGTATTGTTTTACATCATATATTGATTTAATAGGGTATATTGGAAAAATGGATGAAATGGCAACCAGAAGTTTAGCTTGCACTGCTAAAACTGCTAAAAACTGGTTAGCTATGGTTAACATCCTGCCAGAGTTGACATTTGTTATATACAAGCATGAATAGCGAGCAGAATTTCCTACAATATGTATGGACTAAAGTACCAGCATTCAGCAGCAGAGTATGCAGGTATTTGTAGCTTGGACGAGAGCCTTTAATGTTTAGTACTAAATGGTACAAATATTAAAATGTAAAAAAAAGGTTTTTTTTTTAGAAAAATAGGCATTTTATAGTTGTAAGGCACATTGTATTTCATCACTGATTGCTCCAAGAATATACACAAAGGATTGATTCCTGAGTCAGAACCATGTACCCTCCTATATAGTCACACAGTTGTAAGGCAAAATACAGTGTAGAAGGATTGTATATGCTACAGTCTATATAATAGAGAACATTAACGGCTGTGGACATTTTAACGGAGAAGGGTTATGTTCTAACACATTTCCACTTAATACCTCTGCAAGCTCACCAATAATTATGTTGAACTTTGAGTCAGACCATGGATAATGTTCTCCAGACCTGAATGTAAAAGGACTGACTAATTCCAATCGGTGGTGGTGCTACATATTTTGTTTTATCCTGAGTAAAATGTTTCTATCACATCTTTGTACTTCTCCAGAATGACATGCCGTTTTATTTTCATTGTTGGCCCTAAAACAACAGAAGATGTCATCAGACACTTGAATCTTATGCTTTGTCACTTAATACCTATAAAAAGCCAGCATTTCATTTTTCGTTATACAAACGGGATAAATGGCAAATTGTGTTGCTCAGTCATTTTTGAAATAATGAAAAATCTAACAAAAATCTAAATCTAATGAGCACAAGCCAATTCCATGATGGACTGGTCTTTCAGAGAAGTATGGCCAAACTTATGGGTTTATCAAAGTGAAGCTCCAGGCCAAACCATTTTTCTAGTTTTTATTAAGGTGGGGGAGGGTTATAACCAATCAGATTTCTGTCCCTGTTCAATAGATTTCTCACAACTGGATGCAGCATGTGTCACTGCTGAGAGATTTCACCTCTACTTTTGGTGATGCATCTAAAATGTTTACATTTCTCTTCACTTTCTGATCGCGATGGATAGAGACACAGACTGCAATCAAAACCTGTAGGAGGTTTAAACTCTTTCCTACACTATCCAAAACTAGAACCCCACTTTAGTGGTTGCAAGTCAGTCTAATGGGGCACTGTTAACAGTGCTTATGCATTACATGTCAAATTTATTTTCTATCACATCCATTGAGGGACGCAGAGCCTTTCACCTTCGGTTTATACCAACACCTACAGGAGGATTTGATACTGGCAAACAAAGCCAGCTCAGTATAGCCCCTCCCACTCCCAGCATGCTTCAGTGTTTTGCTAGAGTCCTAGGCGAATGGACTGTTTTTTTCAGCTCTGAGTGCCCTGTACAGCGCGCCTTCAGCACGGCTTGCAAACAATTTCTGTATAGATGTTAATGCAAGTCGCTCTGAAATCACCCCAGAAAGGTACTGGAACCTTTTTCTAAGTCGGAGTGACTTGAAGAAGAACGATGGTCAAAATTAAGAAATCAATATGTTATGCACCTATACAGTCTGTTAAACATGTCACTGATTGTTTTGCAAAAAGCAGTAAGGATGGCGAGATCTCTACCTTGTCCCCAGCTCTCATGTGCACTTCCTTTAGTGAAGTGACAACTTTATTTCCTGGTTTTTGAATTGCCTGTGTTAGACTCATGTTGTCCCCATTTGCGTCTATTCTCTGCAAAAAACGTCTTGACATCACTGGGGGAGGGGCTTTGTATCACATGGGAAGCTGAGGGATTTCATTCTGCAGAGAATCCTGATTATGCTCTGCCCATGATAAGCCTGTAAAGCCCCGCCCACTCCCACCTATGTCCTGCCTTTGCCCACCCACTGCTCTAGCTTCTAGCTCCTTCTGTTCTGCCAGATTACAAATTACCAGAGGAGTGCAGACAGAGAGAAGCACACAGATTAATAGGCTGATCTGTGTGTAAAGTAACCTGTACTATTTTGTGGCTGTTTTACATAGCACACAACCAGCTATTGATTGGCAGATAGGTGTGTGTTATGTAAAATAGACTGAGCACCATAGAAGTCTGGATGTCTGTGGGATAGAACAGCTATTTCACTGACAGGAAATAACATCTGACCTCTGCAAAACTCTTCCCATCATCACTACCCTATACAGCTAAGGAGAACTGATAGAGGGGATTATAGACTCCAATCACAGCTATATGGTAGGGAAATAATCATTTCAGTTATGTTTATTGCCATGTGTAACTTTCAGTTCTTTATATGAGGATTTACTAAAATATGTATGTTGCCTTTAGTTGTACTTTAAGCCGCTCCTATTAGGACGGGTCCATTGTACTTCATGGAGCCCAACTTAGTCGCCTGACAACTCGTCCCTGTGTGAACCGGCACTTATGGTAAAGGCTACCCTAAATTTTTGCTACACTTCTTTTTTTCATTTGTTTTCGTCATTCAAGACTTTTCTACATGGCTGCTAGAGCTAGCTTCAATGATTGTAGACAAGCCTTTTCTCAGCATAACCATTGCAGTGCTGTTTCTAGACCCCATTTGACATTAAGGGCTAGCCTGGAATTGACCTTTGGCCACTGAATTCTGCATACGGCACTTTACAGGCTGATTCTGGTGACAAGTTATCTGCTGTGCTTTCTAAGAGCAGAGTTTTTGCCATTGCCTCAGCACTTGTCCTGTCTTTGACTTACTTTGTGGGTAGGCTGAACACTGGGAACTACCTCATTTGTTGTTATTTTGGGCACATTTTAAATTCCTGCATTATACTGGTTACCTGTTACCCTATAATTATAGCTTCTACCAAGTCCTTGGAGTCTCCCTTAGTTCTGCCAGGTGGAGCCAAGTCCTCTCTGCCTTGTCGACCAGGGCTTCTACTACAGTCAAGGAAAATTTGTGGCCCAATTCACTCAGTTTCTTATAGTGGTGCACACTACTTTGAATCTGGAGGCTCAATGTGCTATCTCCAGTTTTAGGTCTTTCAGAGCCCCTGCTATTGTAAAGACTTTCCCATTTCACCTGCTCATCACCGGTTTTTCTATGGGGAATTGGAAATGTGCCATTGACACATCCTTGACTATTTGCTGGGGCTTGTTCCTATTTGGAGGGGATTATCTTAAACAAAATGGTCTATACCCACTGTGGATCAGTTGGTGCCCCACCTTAACAAGGAAGCCACTGGGACAATAGTGGGCATTCCTATATTTGAGGATTCTACCAGCAGTTTGAAACCCTCTTTAAACCCCAGTTCTCACTGGAGGGCCCTGCCCTTTGTCCCATTTTGGTAGTAGCTTTTAATTTTTCCAAACCATGGCAGAATGGTCAAAAGTTCCCAAAAAGAAATCTCTCCTCTGCAGCAATGGATCTTTTGTTTATAGAGCAGATTGCTAGAGATTTAACCGTCATTTGCAGTGGACTACTGAAAGCATTTTGGCTTGTTTCCCATTTTAGCCTTTGCTCAATACACAAATTCAGTGGCGTAGCGGGGGGCAGCTGTGGCTCTTGCCCCAGCTGCAAAAGTTTTGAGGGGTGCTGTCCCAAAAATCCAAGTTCAGGGGCAGCAAACAGCAGCGAGGTAGAGGTGCAGGAATCTTATCTGCAGCCTCCACGGGTGAGGTGAACAAATAGGCCCAAGAGCCTGGGAGGGAGAGAAGAGCTTCACTGCCTCCTTGTCCCATGAAGAGGCAAGCAGCAGGTACAGCATCGCCGGCGCCTTCCAGAGCCTGGACTCCTCAAACCTCCTCTCAGCTAAAACATCAATAGTGAAGCCCGGAGAACAGGATCACTGGGGGCCCCAAAGATAAGGACGGGTGGGAGGCACAGGCTGTGAGGGAGCTGCTGGAAGAAACGGAGCAGAGAGCACCCCCGGATCAAGGAGGGCGGAGACTGGCTTGGAAGGTACAGGGCACAATCATACACAGCTACCTGCTGACAGAGACTGGGACAGGGGGGCAAAGCAGGGACTGCAGATAGGGACAGAGCTAGGGGTCTCTTTCTCATATACCCCCGTCTCTCTCTCACCCAGTCCCTCTCTCATGCTCAGCCCCCCCATCACTTTACACAATGGGGGGACATTTTTAATATTTGGGGACCCCTGGATAGTTTGCCCTTCAGATGCCTAGGTGCAGAGAGCTTTCAGCTCCCTCTGTTTGCCTTCACGTGTGCTATGTTACTGTATATGTTAGCAGATCTCTGCCCCTTTTGGGGTCTCTTGGGCCAGCTCATGTATCAAATTCGTTTTAGAAGTTTTTTCAACGTGGTCAGCATTCTCTTTCTCAAAGTGAACATCAGCCTTGGTACTTTCACAACCTTTGCATAGTGTCCACCAGATATACCATTCTTCCGCTTTCCTAAAGGGACTTTCTGGCTTCTGAGTTCAGATATGCCGAACGGACCCGTTTGGTTCGCACCAGAACTTTCGAACACCGCAAAAGTTCAGACCCGAATAACTAACCCCATTAAAGTCAATGGGACCCGAACGTCAAAAAATCAAAAGTGCCCATTTTGAATGCTTATATGCAAGTAATTGGGCATACACTGGTTATGGGGGTCTGAGTCCTGCTCTGGGGGACATGTATCAATGAAAAATGTTTTAATGAGCAGTGATTTTTTGATTTTTAAAAGTAAAAGCATATAAATTATTATTATAAATGAAAAATTCCTTCCAATATAGTGACTGGGGGGGGGTCCCCTTAGTCTACATGTAAAGTGGCTTTACACTTTACTTGTTTATGGCCCCTTTCACACGGGTTTTCCGATCAGGTCTGCTTGTCAGTTTTTCAGGCGGACCTGATCGGACTCTCTATTCACCTCTATGGAGCGGCGGATGTTCGCTGACACCCACTGCTATCCGATCCTGTCTGTGAAATCCAGACGGATGGTGACCCTATTTTGCATCCGTCAGGCAGTCCATTTTCATCCGATCGCCCCATAGAGGAGAGCGGGGCTCTGACAGGTCCGTCTCTGAACAGTAAGCGGAGACAGACTTGTATTCCGCCTGATCAGCGGATCAATCCCTTGCTAAACAAAGCGGAGTCTGCCGGGCGGAGCGCCCATGTGAAAGAACCCTATCTGCTGTCTTTCCCTTTCTACACCCTTTGTCCCCTTTCACTCTGGCTTTCCGATCAGGTCCGCCTGTCAGTTTTTCAGGCGGACCTGATTGGATGCTCCATCCAGCCCTATGGGGCAGCGGATGTCGGCAGTGACATGTCCGCTGATGCCCACTGCTATCCATTCTGATCCTGTCTGTGAAATCCAGACGGATGGAGAACCTATTTACCATCCGTCGATCGGATTGGATGAAAACGGACAGGCGGTCTCCCCATAGAAGAGAGCGGGGCTCTGACAAGTACCTCTCTGCACAGTGAGAGAAGGACCTGTCATCTGTCTGCTCAGCAGGGATCAGCGGAGCGATGCCCCGCTGAGCAAAGCAGAGTCCGTTGGGCGGACTGCCCATGTGAAAGGATCCTTTCAGAAGTGCAGATTGTGTTAAAAATCTTTCTTCGTCTGTCTCAGCACCAGGGCCGGCCCTACCATGGGTCCCAGGCAGCACTTTGAGAGGGGCAGCAACTCCGGCTACCTCTCCTCTTCTATTTATCCAGCAAATTGATGACCAAGATTTTTTCCAGCAGTTTTGTGTGTCATGATGACAACTGCCCCCGGGCCGTTCCGCCTGCCCCTATACTACCCTAGCCCGTTCCTATACTGCCCTAACCTGTCTATATACTACCCTAGCCTGCCTATATACTTGCCCCCATACTGCCCTAGCCCCCCCCTTGCAAATTGAATGTAATGGTATGTCATATGATTTTGCATATAGACACGGTGCTGCTGCATGTAAATCTGACTTCCTGATAAATTAAATTCTAGTTTTAATTATCATGATATAAAATAATGAATGTGGGGGCCTTTTGGTGGGCATGATTTTTTTTTTTTTGGGCAGCATTTCATTCTTGGACCCAGGCACCACAATGTCTTGGGCCAGCCCTGCTCAGCACAGTGAAGAGGGCAGGGAGACTGCACTTACACTGTGTGATAGCTGATTGGAGGAAAGGGACATTCCCCTCCCCCACATAGGCAGAGGAAAAAAGGAACATGCAGAGCTACAGTTGAGCTCATAAGTTTACATACCCAGGCAGAATTTATGATTTCTTGGCCATTTTTCAGAGAATATGAATAACAAAAAACATTTCTTTCACTCATGGTTAGTGTTTGGCTGAAGCCATTCATTATCAATCAACTGTGTTTACTCTTTTTAAATCATAATGACAACAGAAACTACTCAAATGACTGATCAAAAGTTTACATACCCTAGTGATTACCTAATAACATGCACAGATGTTGACACAAAGGGGTTTGAATGGCTATTAAAGGTAACCATCCTCACCTGTGATCTGTTTGCTTGTAATTAGTGTGTGTGTGTGTATAAAAGGTCCATGAGTTTCTGAATTACTGACAGACCCTTGCATCTTTCATCCAGTGCTGCACTGACGTTTCTGGATTCTGAGTCATGGGGAAAGCAAAAGAATTGTCAAAGGATCTGCGGGAAAAGGTAGTCGAACTGTATAAAACAGGAAAGGGATTTAAAAGATATTCAAGGAATTGAGAATGCCAATCAGCAGTGTTCAAACTCTAATCAAGAAGTGGAAAATGAGGGATTCTGTTGAAACCAAACCACGGTCAGGTAGACCAACTACAATTTCAGCGACAACTGGCAGGAAAATTTTTTGGGATGCAAAGAAAAACCCACAAATAACCTCAGGTGAAATGACAGGACTCTCTGAAAACGTAGTGTGGCTGTTTCAAGATCCACAATAAGGAGGCACTTGAAGAAAGATGGGCTGCATGGTCAAGTCGCCAGAAGAAAGCCATTACTACGCAAATGCCACAAAGTATCCCACTTACAATACGCCAAACAGAACAGAGACAAGCTTCAAACCTTCAAGTACATGGTCATGTGGATTGATGAGACCAAAATTGAGCTTTTTGGCTACAATGATAAAAGCTACACCATTCCTACTGTGAAACACGAAGGTGGATCGTTGATGTTTTGGGGATGTGTGAGCTACAAAGGCACAGGAAATTTGGTCAAAATTGATGGCAAGATAAATGCAGTATGTTATCAAAAAATACTGGAGGAACATTTGCATTCATCAGCCAGGAAGCTGCGCATGGGACATACTTGGACATTCCAACATGACAATGATCCAAAACACAAGGCCAGGCCGAGCTGTCATTGGCTACAGAAGAATAAAGTGAAGGTTCTGGAGTGGCCATCTCAGTCTCCTGAACTCAATATCATTGAGCCACTCTGGGGAGATCTCAAACGTGCAGTTAATGCAAGACAGCCCAAGAATTTCCAGGAACTAGAGGCTTTTTGCCAAGAGGAATGGGCAGCTTTACCATCTGAGAAGATAAAGAGCCTCATCCACAAATACCACAATAGACTTCAAGCTGTCATTGATGTTAAAGGGGGCAATGCATGGTATTAAGAACTGGGGTATGTAAACTTTTGATCAGGGTCATTTGGGTAGTTTCTGTTGTCAATATGATTTAAAAAGTGTAAACACAGTTGATTGATAATAAATGGCTTCAGCCAAACACTAAACATGAGTAAAAGAAAAGTTTTTGTGTTCTCATTCATATTCTCAGAAAAATGGCCAAGAAATCATAAATTCTGCCAGGGTATGTAAACTTATGAGCACAACTGTATATTCTGAATAGACACGCTCAATGCCAATCTCCTTCTAAGCACCCTTCTCAATACAAATCTTTAACTTATGTTATCTCATGTGTCGGAGAAGATGTCAGAAGAGACTCGTGCTGATAACAGAGGAATGAAGCACCATAGAGAAAGGACATTTAGAGCTGTGGAGCTCAGCTCAGCAATGTCAAGCCCGGCCTGTTCAATATGCTTTTGTTCAGTATGCTACCCTTCTATCCCCTTGCTTAAGACTAGAGTTGAGCGAACCTCTGGAAGTTCGGGTTCTGCTGGTCCGGCCGAACTTCGGGACAAAGTCCGGGTCCGGGTCCGGACGGTACCCGAACGATCGCACGGACACCGAACCCCATTGAAATCAATGGGGACCCGAACTTTTAGGCACAAAAATGGCTGTAACAAAGTCCTGGAAAGCCCTAGAGGGCTGCAAAAGGAAGGAAATGGGGGTAAGGGTGGGACAAGTGACCTACAAAGAAATGGGGACAGGGAAATTACTTTAAATATTTAAAAAAAAAAAAAACATAAAAAATGCAAAAATGGAGGTGAATGTGGATCATCTTCAAACTGTGTCTGAAAAGTATTAATTAACGGTAGAAGCCATATAACTGTTCTAAAATCATCTTCAAACTAGGGCAAGTGCCCTACAAAAAAATGGGGATAGGGAAAATAAATTAAAATCAAATAAAAAAATGGGAAGGGGGGGTGGATGTGGAGTAGGAGCCTAGAGGTTGACTAGGCTGTGACCGTGGCAGTGTAGGTGGAAGTGGCGGTGGTAGAGGAGTAGGAGGAGGTAGCCAACATGGGTTTTTTTTTTGTATTGAGACCTATTCAAAAAAACAAGTATTCCAAATGCTGTGTGAGTCCGGTCTAAATATTTATTCTGCACAAGGTACAGACAAGTCTTGTGGGATCCATGCCTGATTCATTTTAATAAAGGTAAGCTTGTCCACGTTGGATGTGGACCGGACGGGACGTCGGTCACATAACAGCCTTGCACACAAATCGTGCCGTCCCCCGTAATAGTGTCTGTTCGCCTCGGCGAACAGGTGTAGGTTGCACCTGTTCGAATGGAAATAATTTTACTTAGTCCGTACCTAGGGTGTTCTGAACAGACATGGAACACGTCTTATTTATAAATCTGGCCTGAGTGTGTCGTAAACCTTATGAACAAAAAAACTTATCCAGAGTTATGTTTTTTTTTTGGGTACAACCGATGGAGGAGGATGAGGAGATGGTGGCGGTGAAGGTGGATGTGACGGTGCCAGTGTCGGATCAGTTGGAGATCCGAGGATG
>BLSH010211970.1:930760-946179 GCA_018402905.1 Glandirana rugosa | reverse complement strand
GCTGAGGGGGAAATGTGACAGGTGGGGGGCAGTGTGACAGGTGAGGGGAGCAATGTGACAGGTGGGGGGCAGTGTGACAGGTGAGGGGAGCAATGTGTCAGGTGGGGGGCAATGTGACAGGTGGGGGCAGTGTGACAGCTGAGGGGGGCAATGTGACAGGTGGGGGGCAGTGTAACAGGTGGGGGGGCAGTGTGACAGGTGGGGGGCAGTGTGGCGGCTGAGAAGGCAGTGTGACAGGTGGGGGGGCAGTGTGACAATGGAGGGGGGCAGTGTGACACACCATATGCTGTGGTAGAAAATACGCTGTCTAGACTTCCTTGCGGGAGCCGTCTGAGGAGAGTAAACCTCCTACCTTACCCGGCAGCAGCAGCCTGGAACCAAGAAATGGGTGCCAGAAAGTCCCAGCAACCGATAGCTGCCAGAAACACCCGGCACCAGGTTGGATAGGAGGGGCAGTGGGGTGGCATATAGAGCAACCGATGCTCTGCATTCTCCCCCCTGCAGCCACTCAATGCCTATTTCTCCTCCTCTCCCTCCCACAGGCATTCAGCGGCTTCAGGGGGGAGAATGCAGAGCATCGGTTGCTCTATATGCCGTCCTGCTGCCCCTGTCATCCAGGTGTAGTAAAATGTGACAGGGGAGCTGCATGGGGCTCCTACATCATGGGGATGGGTCGGAATTGTGACTTCTGTGACCCCTATAGTTACACCACTGCACTGGCCATTGATATTCTCAATTTTATTTTATTTTATGATTATTACTGGAAGTAATTTTCTTGTATAGAGGAGAGAAGTGTGCTGGCAAACATCAACTGTATGCATTTAATGGTACATTTCCATGTTTGTCTCTAGTGTCCTGTCTGCAAACACTACTTACTGTATATGTGTTTATCCACTTTAAGACCAGGCCTTTTCTGGAACTGTTTAAAAGTTGAAATCAGTATTTTTTGCTAGAAAATTACTTAGAACCCCCAAATATTATATATATATATATATATATATTTTTTAGCAGAGACCCTAGAGAATAAATTGGCGGTTTTATTTTATGTCACACCATATTCGCGCAGCGGTCTTCCAAACACAATTTTTTTGGAAAATATACACTTTTTGGAATAAAAAAACCCAAGTAAAGTTAGCCCATTTGTTGGTATAATGTGAAAGATGATGTTATGCCGAGTAAGTAGATAGCTAACATGTCATGCTTTAAAATTGCGCATGCTCGTGGAATGGCGTCAAACTATTGTACTTAAAAATTTCCATAGGCAACGCTTTAAAGTTTTTTACAGGTTACCTGTTTAGAGTTACAGAGGAGGTCTAGCGCTAGAATTATTGCTCTCACTCTAACAAACGTGGCGATACCTCACATGTGTGGCTTGAACACCGTTTACATATGTGGGTGTAACTTACATATGCATTGGCTTCTGCTCGCGAGCACAGAGGGATGGGATGCTTTACATGTTTTTTTCTTATTTATTTAACTTTTTATTTTTACACTGTCCCTTTAATTTTTTTTTATCACTTTTATTCCTATTACAAGGACTCTAAGCATCCTCTTTATTGAGAGATCTGGGGTCAAAAAGACCTCAGATCTCTCATTTACCTTTACCTTTAAAAGCAAAAATAAATAAATAAATAAATTTTGCCTTTAACAAAAAAAAAATCAGCCTTTTAAGACCGTGAGGTGGAATCGACATTAGATGTCGCTTCGGTCCTTCAAGGGCATAGAGTCAAGTGCGGGCCATCTTGCAGATCGGATCATTTCCCCCTTTAAGCGGGGAAACGACCGGAAAGTGGCGGGGGGGAGAGTGATCTTGTGGCAAATGCGCCACTGAGTCCACATTTATTTTGTAGACAATTGCCCACAGAACAATAGGATACCGAGGTTTTGGCAGCTAGCTGCTGCCATAACAACGGTATTTAGCGTCAAAGTAATGCCATATAGTAAATGTACTGATTTGACCACAAGATAGAGCCAGTGGTAAATGTACTATTTTTGCAGAATCTAGGCATTGTTCAGCTTTAATAAAAATACCCATCATTCTTCAGTCTAAGAAAGAGAGACAGGTGCATCCTGGGAACTCAGACTCCATCTTAGAAACTGAAAGAAGGAACCAGCTATCAGAACACATGTTGGACTAAAACTTGCATCCGTTTGCATCCTCTAAATGTAACATTGTTGGTCAGAATTACTTATTGCCATCTACAGCCTACCTTATTCATTGTATTTCTGTATAGTTTATTTACTGATTATATGGATCTGTATTTGTTTTTTCTTAATAATTTCACCCACTAAAGCTTCAAAATGACACAGTGGGAGATTTACTAAAACTGGTCCACTCAAAACCTGGTGCAGCTGTGCATGGTAGCCAATCAGCTTCTAACTTTAGCTGGTTCGATTAACAGAACCTGGAAGCTGATTGGTTTCTGTGCAGAGCTGCACCAGATTTTGCACTATGCATTTTTAGTATATCAGTCCTTCAGTCTGGCTTATTGCAGAATAGGAAGGTTTAGCTGCATGTTGAGCTACACACAGAGAAACGTGTGGCGGGGACAGAACACTATATACTGTATATAATATTTAATCACAATTTAAAAATCAATAATAACTTTATAGACATTCTTTTTGGTGTCTGGGCCCTGTTTTTAGTCTTAGAGGAGTTGTAAAGTCTCATGTTTTTTTCACCTTAATGCATTCTAAGCATTAAGGTGAAAAATCTTCTGTGCTGCAGCTGCAACCCAGAGCCCCCCTTTTTCTTACTTGAGCTGATCCATTCCAGCACTGAGCATGAGCCCAGCAGCTCCAGCCATTATCTCTGGTCCTCATTGGATAGATTGATAGCAGCAGGAGCCATTGGCTCCTGCTGCTGTCATTCGAGTCCAGTGACCCAGGGGGCTGGCCGAGTCCTGCTGTCTGTGTCAATGGACGCAGTAGCAGGGTTCAGGAGCGCGCCCGCATGAGTGCCCCCATGGAAATCGGCTCTGTGAGGGCACCCGAGGAAGAAGAGGAGCCAGGAGCGCCACCAGGGGACCTCAGAAAAGGAGGATCGGGGCCGCTCTGTGCAAAACCCTTGCACAGAGCAGGTAAGTATAACATGTTTATTAAAAAAGTGAAAAACAAACAGTGATATAGCGCCACAGCATAAATAATATCAATTATATGTGAAGTAGTGCAGCCCACTCCTCCTTGAGTGGAAATACTCAAGTAAAACAATACAAAAAATATGGAGTGGTTGGTGCTTAACCTCTTGCAGTATTAATACAGTGCATATATATAAAGTGCATACATATACCAAATACAGTCCATAAAAATCATCAAAAAGTGACCATTGCAAATGAATAATCAAAAAAGTTCATCAAAAATATAAAAAATATATAATGTAAAATAGGAGATATGAATCAGTCCATAATATATGTTATTTAAATAAAAATAGAAGCAAACCTTTACAATCACTTTAGGCTTCATTATTCACAACTCTATTGACACTTTGAACAACGCAGGTTATACTAAGGGACTGACAAATAAAAATACACTTGTTTCACAATAGCAGGCGTTTATAAAGGGATTGGCTGAATTATATTACATACTTTCTTGGTGGACTCAGGTTCCTTTCCAGGTTCATTGACATGGCCCAAGAGAGCATTTTTCTCTTCAATGTATTTGCTTGTGCTGACACCTCTTTTATCTGTTCCATGATCTTTTCCCATACTCTTGGGACCCCCATATGTGATGTAGGCTGTGTCTCTCTCAGTGTATCCACCAGCGTTCCCTGCAATTCATAACATGTGACAAGGCATATTTGAAGAGAAACGTTATCTTATCTTGCATCTATTTTTACATATACGTAGGCTCAATTCACAAAGCTTGCACACTAGGATACGGATATTTATTTTAAAAAATGTGACAATCCAATGAGATCTGAATATCACATGGCTAAAATAAAGATTTCCAAAGTGGAACTCCAGGAAAAAAAAAACTTGTGCTGTGTACAAAGAAGTTACCTTTAATGATAATTATCCTAGGTCCAGATTGCTGCTGTGTAAGGTCAAAATTTTAATTTATTTCATGCCTTCAACTGCACTTCTGGCACTGCGGGTATCCTTCAGTGAATGGACAAGGGGAGATACTATCATTTACCCACCCCTTCTCTCCCCTTGTTCATTCACAGTAGTAAGAAAATATTTTTTTCCTGGTGTTTGTCTTTAATCCTGCCCTGGAAGGATTTCCCACTTTAGGACCAGAGCACTTTTTGCGATTCGGCACTGCGTCGCTTTAACTGACAATTGCGCTGTTCTGGGACGTTGTAGCCAAACAAAAATTGCGTCCTATTTTCCCCACAAATAGAGCTTTCTTTTGGTGGCATTTGATCACCTCTGCGTCACTTCTCATCACCGCTATAAACAAAAAAGGAGCGACAATTTTGAAAAAACAAACAAACAATATTTCTTACTTTTTGCTATAATACATACAGTATCCAAAAAATATATATATATAAAAAAACAAATGTATTCATCAGTTTTGGCCAATATATAGTGTTCCTCATATTTTTTGTAAAAAAAAAAAAATTCGCAATCGGCGTATATTGATTGGTTTGCGCAAACGTTGCCGTGTTTACAAACTATGAGAATTCATTTATGGGGTTTTTATTTTTTTTATTTTTTACTAGTGATGGCGGCGATCTGCGATTTTTAGCAGGACTGCGACATTGCAGCGGACATTTCGGACACTTTTGACACTTTTTTGGGACCATTGACATTTATACATGAAAATGCACTGATTACTGTGTAAATGTCACTGGCAGGGAAGGGGTTAACACTAGGGGGCGATCAAAGGGTTAACTGTGTTCCCTGCTTTGTGTTTCTACTTGTGTGGGGGCTGGGCTGACTGGGGGAGGAGAGTGATCTCTGCTCCCATATACAGGGAACAGAGGATCACACTCCTCTCCCCTGTCAGAACGGAGATCCGTGTGTTTATATACACGGACCCCCGTTCTGTCACTGCGGGAGAGCGATCGCGGGTGACCGGCGGACATCGAGTCCGCCCCCACCGCTGATTGGATCCCTCGCTACACAGTGAGTGCGCGCGCCGCCGCCCGCCGATTTGCGATATTGAGCCACTTTGTTGCCGTCATTTGACGACGGGCGGGCGGGAGGTGGTTAAACTATGTTAATTTGGCTTTATTTCAATAAATCTGCTGCGCCACTTTTCTGTCGTTAATCTCTCTTGTTAATGTATTGCGCCAAATTCATGAAGCATTTGTGACACTGTTGGTTCTAACAGTGACTCATGCACCAAATTCAGGTAGTTCTTAAATGTGACACTTTTACATTGTGTCACATCGAATCCTCCACTTATACATTGTGTTGCATTGAATGCGCCAAACGTAAAAGTGGAGCTAATTAAGACCAACTCTTTTTGGTATACAGAGAAAAAACTGACTGATTTTGCGAGAGTGTCTCACATGCATTATAAAAGTGGAGCAGTATGAGCCAAATTCAAGTACAAGTTCTAGTACATGAATTTGGCGCATTCTTCACCACTTTTAGAACACAAGAGGGACACTATCGCAAAATCTGCCTGCCCCAGTTTCTATGAATTTCTGGGATAGTGTTATATATATATATAAAACATTTTTATGTGTATATTTTTAGAATGCTGCATGACTTTGCCCTGATCCAGTTTGCCCATGTAGGAGGATAACCTTCATTTTTTTCTCACTTACCTTGAGGGCATCTGGATTTGCGAAGTAGACATGTTCTCCCCACTTGATGCCAGTCCACAAGTCATAAATCTGGGCAGCAATATGACTGAGAGGAAGATAGCTGACTATAGACTCTTGCTGAACTTCTGCAGGCTGCATATCTCCAGCACGACTGGCATGGGCCGCTGTCCAGGTGATCTGAGAATAAGTAATGGAACTGTAAGCAGATGGGCATTATGCCAAATGAAATGCATTACACATCTTTAGGTTATATTCCTGCTAACTCTTGCACTAAGGCAAATGAAACAAAGGCTCTGTGCCAGCATGAAAGACACAATATAAACTTGGTAATACTTTATGGTACTTTCTTCAATAAAACTTGTATAACCGACAGAGGCGGCTTTAGACTTTGTGAGGCCTTAGGCAAAACTTAAACATGAGGCCCCACTGATGCCATTCAGCTATGCAGCAGGCATTCCCAGACCCTCGTGCGATAGATGGGAGGGGTGACATGCGTGGACGCAACATCACTCCTTTTTGGCTGTTGGGTGGAACTCTGGGTGCACCAGAATTGGAACACCCATGCAATCTGATTCATGTCCGAATTGACAGTTCGCAGTGCGATATGCAAACCAATCTGTGGGTGTCATTAACTTTGTATTGACACTCCCAGCAGTTCACATAGGGCAGTGTGAACTGCCCGCGAGTCAGTGGATTTGCAGGGTTCCAGCATCGCGCCCAAGCCTAGGTTCACATTGGAGCAATTTGGCATGCAATTTGACATGCCAAATTGGTGGCAATTGCTGGCTACTGCACCGTCCAAATCAGTGCGACGCCGCATTTGCGGTGCTGCACAGATTCCCAAAAGTAATTTCTGTACTACTTTTGCCGACTTTTGGGTGCAATTTCTATTGACATCTGTGCAGCAACCCGCACAGATGTCTCTGAACGCGCCCCTGAAGTCGGGACTAAATGTGGGAATGAAATTGTGTGACTTCAGCTGAACTCACACCATTTCATTTACGCTGTCAGTGTGAACCTAGGCTGTGAGCTAGCCTAGCTGTGAATAGGGCCTGCAGACAGTATTAGGGTGAGCAGTTCCTATGGATGGCTGTAGATAATAGCGGACTGGCCCTCTCACCAGACCTGGGGATACAGCAACAATGGTTCTTCTGATCAGGAGTTGGCTCATTCTGGGTTGCCCGTGGCGACTCTCCTGGGTAGCACCCAGATCTGTATTCTGGAAATGACTCTTTTTTATATTATATAAATTTATAGTTTAACCGCTTCAACCCCGGAAGGATTTACCCCCTTACTGACCAGAGCACTTTTTGCGAGTTGGCACTGCGTCGCTTTAACTGACAATTGCGCGGTTGTGCGACGTTGTACCCAAACAAAATTGACCTCCTTTTTTCTCACAAATAGAGCTTTCTTTTGGTGGTATTTGATCACCTCTGCAGTTATTATTGTTTGCGTTCTAAACAAAATAAGAGCGACAATTTTTGCTATAGTAAATGTTAAAAAAAAATGTAAAAAAAAAATGTCTTCATCAGTTTAGGCCGATATGTATTCTTAGGCCTCATACACAAGGGCGTTTCTTGACGCTACGTTTTTTGGCGTTTTTTTGCAGCTCTCCATGGTAGTCAATGGCTCCATGAAAACACCAATGTTTCTGAGCTGCAGATAGCGTCGGCGTTAGTGAGCTGAAAGTAGAACCGACAGCCAGCGCGTTCCAAGGCTGTAACGTTTCGCCGTTTTTGACGCCGACACCACATAACACTCACTAACGCTCACGCTGTATCGGCGTTAACCGGCGTTTTTGACATCAACGTTCTTAGGTTAAAAAATAGCAGAGGAATGTTTCTTTTTAAAAAAACGCCTATTGACGCCGACGCTCACTAACGCGCATTAACGCTCACTAACGCCGATGCAAAACGCCGAAAAATGCTGATTTTTCCCTGACGACGGGCCCGACGTTTTGCTTATTTTTTAAAATAGGCCCGTGTGTATGAGACCTAATACATATTTTTGTTTAAAAAATCCCAATAAGAATATATTGATTGGTTTGCGCAAAAGTTATAGCGTCTACAATAGGGGATAGATTTATGGCATTTTTATTATTTTTTCTGCGATTTTTATCGGGACTCTGATATTTGCGCGGTTTGCGCAGCTGAGCCAACCTGCCGCCGTAAAACGATGGTGGCTGGTCGGCAAGTGGGTAAACTGCACCAAACAGAAAACTACTTTAACAGCTTCTATACCCGGCACTTTCATCCCCTTCCACCAAGTGAATTTTCAGCTTTCAGCGCTGGCACACTTTAAATGACAATTGTGTGGCCATGCAATACTGTACCCATATAAAATCTCTGTCACTTTGTTCACACAAATGCAGCTTTCTTTCGGTGGTATTTAATCACAACTGTTTTTTTTTTTTTTGAATGTTGAAAAAAAAAGTTTTTCTTTTTCTGTTATAAAATTTTGCAAATAAATAATCTTTCTTTATAAATGTAGGTCAAAATGTAATCTGCTACATTTCTTGGGTGAAAATAACCCAATTCAGGGTATATTATTTAGTCTTTAGTTATAGAGTCCATAAACTATGTTATATATCTGAAAATCGATAAACCCTGATGTATAGACAGCCTATTCCATTTCTTGAGGCTTGAAAATGCCAGGACAGTACAAATATCCCACAAATTACCCATTTTTGGAGAATAGACAGCCCAAAGTATTTAGTAAGAGGTATGGCGAGTTTTTTGAAGTTGTACCGGTAATTATTTGTCAAAATATTTTGGAAAGTCAAGGAATGAAAAAAAATGTTCACAATTTTTAAAACATTTTTCCATACTGTCACCAGTGCAGTACAGCTTCATCATATACAGTGCCTTGTAAAAGTATTCATACCCCTTGACATCCACATTTTGTCATGTTACAACCAAAAACATAAATGTATTTTATTGGAATTTTATCTGATAGACCAACACAAAGTGGCACATAATTGTGAAGTGGAAGGAAAATAAAAATGGTTTTCAACATTTTTTACAAATAAATATATGAAAAGTGTGGCTTGCATTTGCCCCCCCCCTGATTTAATACTTTGTAGAACCTCCTTTCACTGCAATTACAGCTGCAAGTCTTTCTGGGGATGTCTCTACCAGCTTTGCACATCTAGAGAGTGACATTTTTTCTCATTCTTCTTTGCAAAATAGCTCAAGCTCTGTCAGATTGGATGGAGAGCGTCTATGAACAGCAATTTTCAAGTCTTGCCACAGCTTCTCATTGGATTTAGGTCTGGAATTTGACTGGGTCATTCTAACACATGAATATGCTTTTTTAAAATCAGAGTAGAGGTTTATTGGTATACAAACTGATCCGTACATTGTCATAGTCAGTCACACACCATTACAGTATATTATACTGGTAGCATATAAGCAATAGACAAATAATTATACATCTGAATACAGAATAACTATATTTTCTTACATGCATTTTCAATTTGCCTAGTATATTCCATTTGTTGTACTGTTAGTACAAGTTGACAGATCAGTGCATTTGTTGCCAGGATCATATAAAGAGAAAGCAACTTAAGTAGAGAAGAAAAACAACTAAGAAAACATAAACCTTAAACAGAAGGAAAAAAGAACTAAAAAAAAAAACAGTTTTACTGTGGACCTTACCCTCTCTTCAAAGCAGTGACCTAAATGGCCATTCGTCATCATATTCCTTATGTGTTATAAACATTTATTACATTTGTAACAGCCTGTCTTTGATCAGTTGGTGTGGGGCCAGGCTAGGATTATCCAGCCATGGCTGCCACATTGAATAAAACTTTTTGACAACGTTTCTGTGTTGGTATGTGATTTTTTTTCCAAATTAGGGTTACATTAACTGCTTCCAGCCATTGTTTACCAGTTGGAACCTGTGGGGTTATCCAGTATTTGGCTATCAGTTTGCGGGCTATATACAACAACTGCAAAACCGCTATGTGCCCATGTGGTGAAAGTGACTCTATTTCGAGAGCACCCAATAGACATATAATAGGATCTTGTAATATAGGTATCTGAAAGACTTGAGATATAGTGGAAAGGATAAAATTCCAGTACCTAAAGAGTTTTGGGCATCTCCAAAACGTGTAGGAGATTTCCCTCGTCCCTAGCACATTTTAGGCATAGTGGAGAGTCCCTTCTTCCCCATTTGTGGAGCAACACTGGTGTCCTGTAGGCTCTATGTAGTAGTTAAAGGTGGGATAGTCTATGTGACATTGAGGCTGAGACCAGAGGAGCAGATGACAAATGCAGCTCCCACTGTTCCCCATCTATGTGGCCCAAATCTCTCTCCCATCTCCTCCTGCAAGGAAGTGTGGTGGCATCCTGGGTGGAGTGTATCAATATTGAATATGCCCTAGAGATCATCCCCTTTTTATCTCGTACCATCAGAACATCTGACATCAATGGATGATCAATATATTGAAGTGTGGAGACTCTAGCTTTTATTTGAATAGCATGTCTCAACTGCAAGAATTTGTAAAATTCTGAGAAAGATTTAAAGGTGGTGCCTGTAAATAATTGAGAAAAATACAGAATATCTGTCCTTTCCCATAACTGAAAGTCTTTTAATTTGAATAGTTCCTTGTAATATTTGTTACGCCATATGGGAGTATATTGACAAAAGCCAAGGATATGTAGAATATTCCTTGTGTAGGCCCATAACATATTAAGTCATTTTATTGTTGGGAGATTGCCTGGTATATGTGCAAATCCTGCCTCCAGATGGGATAAAGCTGGACTTATAGAGTCCCGTGGAATCAATAAATTCCTAATTGGATCCAGTGGATCTTTGTGTCCCCAATCTCCTAATTGTTGAAGCTGTGATGCTATAAAATAGAATCTAGGGTGTGGAACTGCCAGACCACCCTGGCCCTTTTTAAATTGCAAAGCATAAAAACAAATTTGGGCTGTTTTATTACCCCAGATTAGTGTTCTAAATTGTGTATTTATCCAGGAGAACCACCTATAAGGTATCCATATAGGAGCATTATGGAATATATATAAGAGCTGAGGGGCCCACACCATTTTTATTAAATTGGCTCTACCGACTGCGGTCAGTGGGAGTTTGGTCCATGCCCCACACTTTGCCCTTTGCTTATTAAGTAGTGGAGCCAAATTCAATTTTATATAGTCTGTGGCATCTGGAGATACTTGAATGCCAAGATACCGGAAGCAGGTAACTACTTGTACTGTCTCCGCACAAACGGGAAGGAGATGTGACAACAGGTCTAGGGGCATAAGCACCGACTTGTTCCAGTTAATTGTAAACCCTGATAGGGTCCCAAACTCAGTGATTAGTTGCATGGCATTCACCAGGGAGTCTTTAGTATCTCCCAAATAAATTAGTGTGTCATCTGCATAAAGGGATATGACATCCTCCCCGGGACCTCTCTGAAAGCCCGGGACCTCTCTGAAAGGGCTTCAACAGTTCCCCATTGATCCGCATCCTTGTCGAAGGAGATGTGTATATTAGTTGTACCCATTTGAGAAAGTTTGGTCCCACACCAAAGGTCGACAGCACCTTCCACAAATAGGGCCATTCTATGCTGTCGAACTCTTTGGCTGCGTCTAGAGAAAAAATAGCTCTGTTACCTTGGTTATCAGTTGGTATTTGTAGGTTTAGGAATAATCGGAGTAGGTTCTGTGTGGTGGATCTGGCAGGTATGTACCCAGACTGGTCTCTATGGATCAGTTTATGGATGCATTTTGATAGTCTTTTAGCTAATACCCTGGCTAATAGTTTGATGTCTGAGACATGAGAAGGGAAATAGGCCGATAAGAGTCTGGTGATAGGGCATTCTTTCCTAGTTTAAGTAAAACAATAAGTACTGCTTCAGTCATTGAGTGTGGGAGCATCCCTGTGTTAAAGGCCTTGTTAAGTACTTTCAGCAGGATTGGTATCATTTGTGCGGCATACCTTTTGTACATCTCTGCCAGGAGACCATCTGCTCTGTCATCAAGTGTCGGGTTTACCTTGGAGGTGTACACATCCGCAAAACAGTCCCGAAATACTCTAGTGATATCTGGAGTAAAGTACTACATCTCACCTGTATTGCCTTGTATTGCTGTAATATGGGATGGTGCTAGTTGCTTTCTAGAGATCATTGCCAACATATGTCCTATGTTTTCACCCTCTTCAAAGTGTCTTTGCTGTAGGAAAAAAATGCTTGTTTTCGGCAAGCTGCAAAGATAGTTGACGTAGTAGCGTGCCGGAGGCCAGCCTCGCTCTCCTTGTGTCATCTGATGGATTAGACACATAGGATGTCTCTGATATTTGAGCCTCAGATGTAACAAATGCCTCCCACTCCCTACACTTTGTCTTAATGTATGTAATTAACTTAATAAACTGGCCACGTAAGTATGCTTTAGCTGTGTCCCATACAATATTTAAACTCGCCATGCCTGTCTTGTGTCTAAAAAATGTAGTCATAAGTTCCGGTATCGGGTCCGGGAAAGGAGACGGCCAGAACAGATTAAATTTCCATCCTGTATGTCGCTGTACATCCCCAACCCGGAGATCCACCAAGAGCGGAGAATGATCTGAGATGTGTCTGGCATCAGGGTTGCGCACCCTCCACACATCTATGAGGCCCAGCTCCATGAGAAGACGTGCGAATGTAGTGGGGCCCTTAGATGGATCTCAGCCCAAATTTAGGGTTGCAGATAATTTATCCTTTTCAAGATCTAAATAAGTATTGAGATCCCCCATCACAAGCACAGATAGATCAGAATAACGTGCTATATAATTGGCCAGTGTTCGAAGGAGCTGAGATGAAAATGGTGGAGGGATGTACAAATCCACAATTATGCATTTCACACCATATAGCGAGCATAGCAAGAGAACATAGCAACCATTTTGGTCAATAATAGTCTATGCATGTGAAAAGGGTCCCCTGCCAAATCAGGATGCTGACTCCCCCGCGAGTACACCAAGTATTTAGAGTGAAATTGGTTACCATACTGTTTTGCAGTGAATTTGGAGTGTGCACCCTTGGGGAGATGAGTCTCCTGGAAGCAAATAAGTTCAGCATTCAGATGTTTAATAGCTTGGTGCACCGCTAATTGTTTAACTGGGTTATTTAATCCTTGGATATTCCAGGACAACACACAAGCCATTCCTGCCATGAAAGTGATGCATAATCATATAGTATGTAGCCATAGCAATGGCTAAAAGAGTCTCTAGTTAATTGTAGAGGTTGAAAACATCCAATCGAATGAAAGCATGGTGACGATGAGGTAGTCCAAAAGTATGAAGAAGCTTTGTGGAAGCAGCCAGCAGTACCAACAAAACTGAGGGATCGCACAGGCCGTGGTAAAAGTTTAAACAGTATTTGGTGGGTGAACCATGCCTTAAGAAAACATAACTGAACTGAACATGTAATGGTCCCCATAGAAGCCTACAGGGGTGACAGTGGAAGAATAGCATGGTATCATTAAGCTTCTCTGTAGCTGGAGTATTAACCGTGAACTGTTAAGACTTTTAGCCTCCAATAGCACTGTACTCTGCCTAGGAAGACATCTTGATGGGTTTTAATCATCTATATTAGCATGCCAAATATTTCATGTTTAAACTCTGTTGTGGCGTCTCTGGCAATTTCATGCAGGGAGTTCTCTTCCCTATCCATCCATTGCATTGCAGCTGCAGGGTTATCAAAAAAAATAAACTGTGCCTTTAGCCTTCACTCGCAGACGGGCAGGGTAGAGCATGACATATTTTAATTCCAGATTTCTTCATCTTCGTCAACTTGGCTCTTTGTCTCTGGAGTTCGGCAGAGAAATCCGGGAAGAGAGAGATCTTTACATTATTGATCACCAAGGCCTCTGGCTTAAGTCTGGCATGATGTAGAATAGCATCCTGGTCCTTAAAATTAAGAATCTTGAAGAGGAAAGGTCTAGGATTCACCTCAGGTGGAGGGGCCTAGCAGGAACGCTATGTGCCCTCTCCATTGAAAACATAGGGGAAAATACCTCATTACAAAAGACGGACGTCAGCTATTTTTCTATAATGTTCACAGGGTTTTACCCTTCCGCTCTTACATGAATATGCTTTGATTTAAACCATTCCATTGTAGCTCTGGCTGTACGTTTAGGGTCATTGTCCTGCTGGAAGGTAAACCAAAAAAACCTAAAAGGTTTTAAGTCTTTTGCAGATTCTAACAGGTTTTCTTCTAAGATTGCTTTGTATTTGGCTCAATCCATCTTCCCTTCAACTCTGACCAGCTTCCCTGTCCCTGCTGAAGAAAAGTATCCACACAACATGATGCTGCCACCACTAGCCCGGCCTGTCAGTTTAGGTGGATGGCCATGTCTTGGTAGGTTTGCATTTGTGCCATACTCTTTCCATTTTCTGGTGATGGATTGAACAGTTCTCCGTGAGATGTTCAAAGCTTGGGATATTTTTTGTTAACCTAAACCTGATTTAAACTTCTCCACAACGTTATCCCTGACCTGTCTGTTGTGTTCCTTGGCCTTCATGATGCTCTTTGTTCACTAACGTTCTCTAACAAACCTCTGATGACTTCACAGAATAGCTGTATTTATACTGAGATTAAATTACACACAGGTAGATTCTATTTACTTTAATTAGGTGACTTCTGAAGGCAATTGGTTCCACTAGATTTGAATTAGGGATATCCGAGTAATGGGGGCTGAATATTTGTAAAAAAAGTTTTAAAACCATTTATCATTTTCCTTCTTCTTCATAATTATATGCTACTTTGTGTTGGTCTATCACATATAATCCCAATAAAATACATATGTTTTTGGTTGCAACATGACAAAATGTGGAACATTTCAAGGGGTTTGAATACTTTTTTAAGGCACTGTAACTGGTTTGGTGATGATCAGGGACACTGACTGGTGACAGTATGTAAAAAAAGTAATTTTTCTTCAATATTTTCAATATATTTTTGTATTTTTTTATTACATGTTTTCCTTTTTTGCATTGTTTTTATTTTATTTTTATGTTTTACATACAGTGACCAAAGCAGTACAATGTTATCACTGTAATGCTGTACTACTCTGGGGAGGTGATAAGGATTTGTTCTTTTATTTAAACACTGATTGCCTATAACTGTGCATTCTACAGTTACAAGCAACCATTTTTTCTGAATGAAAACTATTCATTCAGTGTTTACTATTGTGCTTAGCTATGATTGGCCCTGTCTGTTCCATGTGATGACCAATTACAGAGCTCATCATCATAGTACACATTGAAAGGCATGTAACAACGCAGAAAGGCTTTCTTCCAGCCCAGTAGAGGCAATTGATATGAAAGACTAAAGCTATACAGTAGTAGAACATCTTTCATTTTTTTTACAATCATTAGTGGGGTCAAATAGACATTCTCTTTCGAATGCAGTGACGAGCAAATTTAAAGGAGTTCTCTTACAGATAAACTGGGGTGATTACTAACATTTTTTTTACTTTCTACAAGATGATGACATATCGAAATCAGAAAGTATAGTTAACGGAGATGACCCGACCTTCTTTCGGAAAGACGCAACAATGTACGGAAAGTTACACATGATACTACTACTCGAGACATTAACCAGTAGTGTACCTTGTCTGTCCCGGTTAGTATCGATTCGTGTTATCATTTGTGACTTACTTATCAAAAGTAAGTCTTTTTTACCAACGAACATTGACATCTTACGTGTCAATATCCGTTAGTC
>BLSH010211970.1:890046-904221 GCA_018402905.1 Glandirana rugosa | reverse complement strand
TGGACAGGTGTCTTTTATACTGATAACGAGTTCAAACAGGTGCCATTAATACAGGTAACGAGTGGAGGACAGAGGAGCCTCTTAAAGAAGAAGTTAAAGGTCTGTGAGAGCCAGAAATCTTGCTTTTTTGCAGGTGACCAAATACTTATTTTCCACCATAATTTGCAAATAAATTCTTTAAGAATCAGACAATGTGATTTTCTGGATTTTTCTCTCATTCTGTCTCTCATAGTTGAAGCGTACCTGTGATAAAAATTACAGGCCTCTCTCATCTTTTTAAGTGGGAGAACTTGCACAATTGGTGGCTGACTAAATACTTTTTTGCCCCACTGTATGTGATTGGAAGGCTCTGTGATGGGGGACCCTAATTTGACGGGGAGGCTCTGATGTCAAGGAGGACTCTAATGTGATGGGGGGGACTTCTTATGTGATGGGGGGCTTCTGATGAAAAGGGGCGGGGGATCTCAAAGGATGTGAAGGGGTGTAAAGTTACTTTCATCAAGGCGGTTGTGTACATTGTCCAAGATTCATTTTTCCCATTGATAACTTTCATTTATGTTTTTTACATTTTAGACTGGGTTGTGTTTTAGTAAATTCTTTAAATATAAAGTGTCCAGACACTTGCATACAGAATAAAAAACAAAGCACAATAGCTTACAGGTAAGATTGTCACAAAACAAAATTTAAATTACAACCTATAAGATCAGTATACACATAGGCAATCATTTATTGAAAAAGAGGGAGTTCACATACAGAGGTCCGAGAGGTATGAGACAAATGAAGGAGGATTAGGTTGGGTTGGGGATGGTAAATTTTTGTTAACTTTATGAGGCTTGAACATCACATAGTAACTGGATTCAGGACTTGGTTAGACTGTGAGCCTTTAGATTTACTTTACCTTTTGCCACCCATGTAACAAATACAGTGCATGCAGCAGCAAAGAGGATGGCCTTTAACCCTTTCAGATCCACGCTATTGCCGAAGTACGGCTCCAGCGCGGATTTGAATTTCCTGTGCATGCTCCCGGTGCGCACTCACAGGCGGCGCGCGCGCACAGCCGCCGCATGCTGTGTGGGCGTGCCCGCGGGTCGGACGGACTCGATGTCCGCTTGTGACCCACGATCGCCTGTCAGAGCTGCAGAACGGGGAACCGCCGATGTAAATACGGCGGTCCTCCTTTCTGTGAAGGGGGACATAG
Source organism: Glandirana rugosa (assembly GCA_018402905.1). Lineage (NCBI taxonomy): Eukaryota > Metazoa > Chordata > Amphibia > Anura > Ranidae > Glandirana > Glandirana rugosa. The sequence continues at coordinate 903,023 of BLSH010211970.1, read as the reverse complement.
CAGATCTAGTGATCCCTGTGATCGAGGTCAGTGAGATGTTATGTCCCGGCCAGCCCCGCCCCCACACAGTTAGAACACATACAGGGAACACAGTTAACCCCTTCACTGCCCCCTTAGTGTTAACCCCTTCCCTGCCAATGACATTTATACAGTAATCAGTGGATATTTCAATTTCTGATCGCTGTATAAATGTCATTAGTCCCAAAAAAGTGTCAAAAATGTCCGACATGTCCGCCCCAATATCAAAGTCCCGATAAAAATCGCAGATCCCCTCCATTACTAGTAAAAAAAAAATAATAATAAAAACGCCATAAATCAATTCCCATAGTTTGTAGACGCTATAACTTTTGCACAAACCAATCATATATACACCGATTGCGATTTTTTTTTTTTACCAAAAAGATGTAGAAGAATATAAATTGGCCAAACCCAATGAATAATTTTTTTTTATATATATTTTTTTTGGATTTGTATTATAGCAAAATGTAAAAAATATTGTTCTTTTTTCAAAATTGTCGCTCTTTGTTTATAGCGCAAAAAATAAAAAATGCAGAGGTGATCAAATACCACCAAAAGAAAGCTCTATCTGTGGGAAAATAAGGATGCAAATTTTGTTTGGGTACAACGCCGCACGACCGCAAAATTGTCATTCAAAATGCGACAGTGCTGAAAGCCGAAAATTGATCTGGGCAGGAGGGGGGTTTAAGTGCCCAGTAAGCAAGTGGTTAAAGCCTACACACTGCACATATGCGTCCATAGATGGAAGAAGTTTTTGCACTGATAATGTACTCACTATTAGATTGTAAGCCCTTATGAGCAGGGCGCTCTTAACCCTCTTGTATTTTTTTTTTTCTCTTTAAACCCTCTTGTATTTTATTGTATTGACTGTACTGTCTCCTTTTATATTGTAAAGCACTGCGCAAACTGTTGGCGCTATATAAATAGTTTATAATAATAATAATAATACTCAATCCATTCTCACAGCACAGTGAACAAGCTGTCAAAAGCAGCTCCCGGTTTCTAGCAATGATCAGAACCGGTTCCCAATCATGTGACCATTGTGACAGCCCATCACAGTGGTCACGTAATCAGTCTTTCGCACCCCCCAGGGATAAAGACCCTGTTAATGGGATACCAAGGCTTGATAGGAAGGAGTCAATAAGTATGCCCTGGTATTTTGTGAAGTGCTAACTCACATACCACATGCTAGTTCTGAAGAAACAAATCCACTTCTATTTACTACTTTCATTTCCCTGAATCAAGTATGCAATATAAGGGAATGGCTGCTAACTATAAACCCGGTAGAATATTAACATATGTATATATAATGTATAGCAGAACAGAAAGATATATTCAATGATAAGCATATAATGACTAGTACTGAATAAAAAACAAAAAACAAATACACGAATAAAAAAATCAAGAAACGCACACTAAAAATGTTTTTAGCTTTTCTTTTTCTACTTAGTTTTTGTTGTTTTTCTCATTTCTCTGTTTTCTCTAGGGCAGTATAAACTCTATCTATAGTCCTGATAACAAGACAGACAACATTCCATGAATGCCATGCCTTAATATGCATATTTGCTAGTGCTACAGGTCAGTAACTCAGAAAGTCCAGAGGCCAATGATTCACCATGAGAGCCAGATGACTAACATTTTCAGAAGGAGAGTGGCAGTCTCCTAATTTTCTCACTAACGTTTCCCTTGACATTATACAGAATCTGCTTATGATTAGGGATGAGCTGAACACCCCCTGGTTCAGTTCGCACCAGAACATGCGAACAGACAAAAAATTTGGCGAACATTCGAGCACCATTAAAGTCTATGGGACCTGAACATGAAAAATCAAAAGTGCTCATTTTAATCACTTCCTTACTGGGCACTTAAACCCCCCTCCTGCCCGAATCAATTTTCAGTTTTCAGCGCTGTCGCTCTTTGAATGACAATTGCGCGGTCGTGCGACGTTGTACCCAAATAAAATTTGCGTCCTTTTTTTCCCACAAATAGAGCTTTCTTTTGGTGGTATTTGATCGCCTTTGCGTCATTTCTGATCACCGCTATAAACAAAAAAAGAGCGACAATTTTGAAAAAAAACAATATTTTTTACTTTTTGCTATAATAAATATCCAAAAATAAAAAATAAAAAAACGAATTTATTCATCAGTTTTGGCCGATATTTATTCTTCTACATATTTTTGGTAAAAAAAATTGCAATCGGCGTTTATTGATTGGGTTGCGCAAAAGTTATAGCGCCTACAAACTATGGACATTGATTTATGGCGTTTTTATTTATTTTTTTTTTTTTACTGGTAATGGTGGCGATCTGCGATTTTTATCGGTACTGCGATATCGGGGCGGACATGTCGGACGTTTTTGACACTTTTTTGGGACCAATGACATTTATACAGCGATCAGAAATTTAAATGTCCACTGATTACTGTATAAATGTCATTGGCAATGAAGGGGTTAACCAGCAGGGGGCAGTGAAGGGGTTAACAATGTTCCCTGGGTGTGTTCTAACTGTGGGGGGGGCGGGGCTGGTCGGGACATAACAGATCTAACTGATCCCAGTGACAGGGATCAGTAGATCTGTCATGTCCCATTCACAGAACGGGGAACCGCCGTGTTTACTTCGGCGGTTCCCCGTTCCTCCTCTCTGAAAGGAGATCGCGGGTCCCCGGCGGACATCGGGTCCGCCCGACCCGCGGGCACGCTCCCGCAGTTTGCGGCGGCACGTGCGCGCGCCGCTCGTGCCCGCGGGAGCGTGCCCTGCATGAGCCAAATGGGAGGACGTCTATTGACGTCCTCCCGGCATTTTAGAGCCGCGCTGTAGCCGTCATTTGGCTATGGCGCGGGTGGGAGGTAGTTAAAGGCTTGTTATTGCCCTAAAAAGTGTATGGGGACACGGGTCCTGCCCTGGAGGACATGTATCAATGAAAAAAAAACTTTTTAAATCTTTTTTTCAGGAGCAGTGATTTTAATAATGCTTAAAGTGAAAAAAAAATCCTTTAAATATTGTGCCTGGGGGGTGTCCTAAATTGTCATTTAAAATCGCGGCTGTAATGTATTGCCAGTTTCCGGCAATATACAAAATAAGTCGCTGAAAAAAAGTGCGTGGGGTTCCCCTCCAAGTCCAAACCAGACCCATATCCGAGCATGCAGCCCTGGCCGGTTAGGATAGGGGGGACGGCCCCCTTTCTGAACCATACCAGGCTACATACCCTCAACATGGGGAGTAAGGGTGCTTTTTGGGGAGGGGGGCTCTGCCCACTGAAGGGCCTGGTACGGAGTTTGGGTGGACCCCTACGCAATTTTTTAAAAAAATTTTGGTACGGGGTTCCCCTTAAAATCCATACCAGACCTGAAGGGCCTGGTACGGACTTTGGGGGGGGGACCACTACGCAATTTTTTTTTTATTTTGGCGCGGGGTTCCCCTTAAAATCCATACCAGACCTAAAGGGCCTGGTATGGATTTTGGGGTGACACCTACGCAATTTTTTTTATTTTGGGCGGGGTTCCCCTTAAAATACATACCAGACCTGAAGGGCCTGTTATGGACTTTGGGGGAGAACCCTATGCATTTTTGTTTTATCAATTTTGGTGCCGGTCCCGCTGTTGTAAATTATTTTAAAAATTGTGATGACTTGCCCCAGTCAAGTTGTTGGACGCAGGAACGGGACCTGCTGTTGTAAATTAGTTTAACCACTTAAGGCCCAGAGCCCTTTTTTACACTTGTTGTTTACAAGTTAAAATCTTTTTTTTTGCTAGAAAATTACTTAGAACCCCCAAACATTATATATTTTTTTTCAAACACCCTAGAGAATAAAATGGCGACCGTTGCAACACTATTTGTCACACGGTATTTGTGCAGCGGTCTTTCAAGCGACATTTTCTTTGGAAAAAATTTGCTTTTTTGAGTTAAAAAAATAAGACAACAGTAAAGTTAGCCCAATTTTTTGTATATTGTGAAAAAGGATGTTACGCCGAGTAAATAGATACCATTCATGTTATGTTTGAAAATTACGCACACTTGCGGAATGGCGACAAACTCTGGTACTTAAAAATCTCCATAGGCGACGCTTTAAAAATTTTTAACGGTAACCAGGTTTGAGGTGCAGAGGAGGTCTTTTGCTAGAATTATTGCTCACACTCTGGCGATCATGGCGATACCTCACATGTGTGGTTTGAACACCGTTTTCATATGCGGGCGTGACTTACATATGCGTTCTCTTTGCTGCGTGAGCTCGTGGGGATGGTGGCGCATTAGATTTTTTACTGCTTGTGATAGCAATAAAAGTGATCAGATTTTTTTTTTTTTTTAAAGGAACAGTGTTAAAAGAAAATATAAAATAAAAAAAAAAACAAAACCTTTTTTTTTAAAGTGCCACAGTCCCCGCGAGCTCGTGCAGCAAAGAAAACGCATACATTAGTCGTGCCCGCATATGAACGGTGTTCAAACCACACATTTGAGGTATCGCCACGATCGCCAGAGTGTGAGCAATAATTCTAGCAAAAGACCTTCTCTGCACCTCTAACCTGGCAACCATTATGGAGATTTTTAAGTACCGGAGTTTGTCGCCATTCCACGGGTGTGCGCAATTTTCAACCGTAACATGTATTTACTCGGCATAACATCCTCTTGCACAATATACAAAAAATTGGGTTAACTTTACTGTTGCATAGTTTTTAACTCAAAAAAGTGATTTTTTTCAAAAAAAAAAAAGCTCTTGAAAGACCGTGTGACAAAAAGTATTGCAACGATCACCATTTTATTCTCTAGCCACTTCCGGACTGCCGTACGTCGTTTGACGGCGGTACTTTGAAGTGGAATACCGTTGTTATGGTAGCAGATAGCTACCATAACCCCGGTATCTTTTTTCTCAGGCAGCGATTCTGTACAAGATAAAAGTGATCTTAGCGGCGGATTCGCCGCGAGATCACTTTTATCAGCAGCGGGAGAGGTGCCCCCCCCCTCCCGCCGCTTTCCGGTCATCTCCGCCGCTTACCGGACCCGCCGGCAGCAGCGGAGATGATCGCATCCTTCCCCCCCAGTGTCCGTGAGCCGACTGAGCGGCTGAAGCCGCTCACCCGGCTCCATAACAAGGCTGGGCGGAAGCTCTTTTAATGCATTTTAGTCTAAAAATGAGATCTGAGGTCTTTTTGACCCCAGATCTCATATTTTGGAGGTCCTGGCATGCTTTTTTCTATTACAAGGAATGTTTACATTTCTTGTAATAGGAAAAAAAGTGATCAAAATTTTTTTTTTAAAAAAGAAAGTTGTAAAAATAAAAATTAAAAAGTAAAATACATAATTAAAAAAAAAAATAAAAAATTTAAAGCTCACCGTCCTTGCGAGCTCGCGCGCAGAAGCAAACGTATACGTAAGTCCCGCCCACATATGAAAACGGTGTGCAAACCACACATGTGAGGTATCGTCGCGATCGTTAGAGCGAGAGCAATAATTCTAGCCCTAGACCTCCTCTGTAACGCAAAAATGCTAACCTGTAGAATTTTTTAAACGTCGCGGACGCAATTTTGAAGCATGACATGTTGGGTATCATTTTACTCGGCGTAACATTATCTTTCACAATTTGGAAAAAAATTGACCTAACTTTACTGTTGTCTTATTTTTTAACTAAAAAAACTGAATTTTTTTTAAAAAAATCGCGCTTTTAAGACCGCTGCGCAAATACGGTGTGACATAAAGTTTTGCAATGGCCGCCATTTTATTCTCTAGGGTCTTAGAAAAAAAAATATATAATGTTTGGGGGTTCTAAGTAATTTTATAGCAAAAAAACCTGTTTTTAACTGATAACCTCCAAACTCCAAAAAGAGGCTCGGTCTTAAAGTGGTTAAGGTGTTTGAAAAAAAAAATATATATATACACACACTAGGAACGTACATATATATCCTTGCACTGCCTGACTGTATACAGATAACCCTATCTATCTATCTATCTATCTATCTATCTATCTGTATATCTATCTATCTATCTTTTTTCTTTTTATCTATCTATCTATCTATCTATCTATCTATCTTTTTTTTTATGTATTTATCTATCTATCTTTTTTCTTTTTATCTATCTATCTATCTATCTATCTATCTATCTATCTATCTATCTATCTATCTATCTATCTTTTTTCTTTTTTTTTTTTTTACAAAAGCTATCTAGCTAAACTGCCTGCAATCCGCAACCTAAACTACCTCTCTATCTGCCGTTTCACACACTACATAGAGCCGCTGCACAAGCGTCTTTATATAGTGTGGGCGTGATTGAGGCTGCTGTGCAGTGATTGGCTAAAGACACCCTGCCTTAGCCAATCAAAGCTCTCATAGCAGGCCGCCTGCTGATTGGCCAAAGCATGCAGGTCATGTGCATGCTTTGACCAATCAGTGGGCGGCATTCAGCCACCACTGGAATGCATTATGGGGCGCGCGAAGTTCCAGCGAAAGCCCCATAATGTTCGGAATGGCCCGAACACCTGATGTTCGACTCGAACTGGGAGCTCATCCCTACTTATGATAAAGTTTGTTGAATGTTAAACAACAAACGTCAGAATGCAGTACTTCTGTGGGTCACAGCAACAAAAGTGAGATGGCGGTGCTAATAAAAAGTGTAATAAACAAAACTCACAATATAATATTAAAGAAATAAAGCAGAACTTTGCTCTCTCAATCAACAATAACTATTTTTCTTGTTCAATAATTTTTATTATAGGAATATCAAAAATGTACTGCAATACAAACGCACCTAGCCCGCCCGCGCAGGAGCTATGACTGGCAACATAGAGAACATAAGTGTACATACACAGCATAAGCAAAGGAGGAAGGACCTCCTTCTCAAACAGGCATATCCAACTTAAACAAAACATATACAGTGCATCTGGAAAGTATTCACAGCACTTCACTTTTTTTTTACATTTTATTATGTTATAGCCTTATTCCAAAATAGATAAAATTCATTAGTTTCCTCAAAATTCTACAAACAATACCCCATAATGACAACATGAAAGACGTTTCTTTACATATTTATTAAAAATAAAAAACGATTGATCCATCCTTGAGATGTTTCTACAACTTGATTCCTCCTGTGGTAAATTCAGTTGATTGGACATGATTTGGAAAGGCACTCACCTGTCTATATAAGGTCCCACAGTTAAAAGTGCATGTCAGAGCACAAACCAAGCCATGAAGTCCAAGGAATTGTCTGTAGACCTCCGAGACAGGATTGTATCGAGGTACAGATCTGGGGAAGGGTACAGAAGCATTTCTGCAGCATTGAAGGTCCCAATGAGAATAGAGGCCTCCATCATCTGTAAATGGAAGAAGTTTGGAACCACCAGGACTCTTCCTAGAGCCGGCCGCCTGGCCAAACTGAGTGATCGGCGGAGAAGGGTTTTAGTCAGGGAGGTGACCAAGTACCTGATGGTCACTCTGACAGAGCTTCAGCATTTCTCTGTGGATAGAGGAGAACCTCCCAGAAGAACAACCATCTCTGCAGCACTCCACCAATCAGGCATGTATGGTAAAGTGGCCAGACGGAAGCCACTCCTCAGTAAAAGGCACATGACAGCCCGCCTGGAGTTTGCCAAATGGAACCTGAAGGACTCTCCATGAGAAACAAAATTCTCTGGTCTGATGAAACAAGATTGAACTCTTTGGCCTGAATGGCAAGTGTCATGTCTGTAGGAAACAAGGCACCGCTCATCACCTGGCCAATACCATCCATACAGTGAAGCATGGTGGTGTTAGCATTATGCTGTGGGGATGTTTTTTAGCGGCAGCAACTGTGAGACTAGTCAGGATCGAGGGTAAGATGAATGCAGCAATGTACAGAGACATCCTTGATGAAAACCTGCTCCAGAGCACTCTGGACCTCAGACTGGGGCGAAGGTTCATCTTCCAACAGGACAACAACCCTAAGCACACAGCCAAGGTAAGAAAGGAGTGGCTACGGGACAACTCAGTGAATGTCCTTGAGTGGCCCAGACTTGAACCTGATTAAACATCTATGGAGAGATCTGAAAATGGCTGTGCACCAAAGCTCCCCATCCAATGTAATGGAGCTTGAGAGGTCCTGCAAAGAAGAATGGGACAAACTGCCCAAAAATAGGTGTGCCAAGCTTGTAGCATCAAACTCAAAAAGACTTGAGGCTGTAATTGGTGCCTAAGGTGCTTCTACAAAGTATTAAGCAAAGGCTGTAAAATACTTATGTACATGGGATTTTTTTTTTTTTTTTTTTTATAAATTTGAAAAGTTTTAAAACAAACTTCTTTCATGTTATCATTATGGGGTATAGTTTGTACAATTTGGAGGAAAATAATGAATATAATCCATTTTGGAATAAGTCTGTAACATAACAAAATGTGGAAAATTCAAGCGTTGTGAATACTTTCCGGATGTACTGTATGTATTTTGGGGGAAAACCCCATAATTGCTAAGGTGGTCAGGAACTTTATGTCAACACCTCCTTAGTGGGCAGTCTTGACACCAATAGGCAGCCAAAGAGGGCTGAAGAACCCATCAAAAGAAGAAAACCAGAGCTGAGAGCAAGACAGGTGAGAGAGGGAAAAGTAAAGTAGAAAAGTAAAGTGGGGTCGTCCGAGTCATCAATTAGAGCGGACCCGTGCTTATTAGGGGGAGATCAGGGAAGGCATACGCTCACCATGGTTCCCAGTCCTTGAAAAACATGGATTATACTAGACACAACAATGACTATTTTGAATCCTTAGGTTGCTAGCATTAGTAAATAGATAGAAACGTATACCATATTTACTTTTTTTTTTACATTTCTTCAGTTACTTCCTGATTTCCATGCTAGGCATGATGTCATACATCCCATGAGTCTTCAGGAGAGGAGAATGGGGTTTTCCAGCTAAGCACACCCTCCTTCCTGCATGCCTGAGCTAAGGGCAGATTGATTCTAGGAAGTAAATGCTACACAATTCATCTGCCCTTACTCAAGATGGCCACAGCCAGAAATGCTAGGTTGTGTTTTTCAAAGTGATTGCTCAGCAAAATAAGGCATGGAGACATGGATGGAGGAGTTTGCTTTGAACATTAAAAATGAATTAAATAGCATTTTTGGTTTGCGGTGCTCTGATGCAGTGTAGTTCCGCTTTAAATTGTGAGAATGGTACTAATAAAAAGTGTAATAAAACTCACAATATTAAATAAATAAATAAATGTAGCTGAAAGGTAGCTGGAAGTTGTGGCCCATCTGTCACTCTGCCCTCAACCACACTGATCCTCACATCCGGAGTCACAGAACAGGCCGGTACTTTGTTTTATTTTGTTTTTATTAGGGGGTTAAACTTGGATGGGGTAGGGTGGGGTAGGGATGGCAATGGGATGCCCTGTGTGCAGGTCCACTGTATAGTATAATGGCTCCTGCAGTATGGATACCAACTGGGTCAGCGGTTCGTCACAATGGCCACACTGGACCCAGGCAGTGACCTCTGCAGTTGGAATCAGGCAGTCCGGGCAGATCAAACACAGCCACTCAGCTCCCTTGATCACTCACAAGGCGAGTCCCCCACGAGGCTCCAGCCGGACCCTAGTATCCACCAGGGTCCGCTCTGGGTTTTCCGGTAACCAGGTGAGCACTGGCACAAGTCAACCATCTTCCGCTGCCTCGTGGTGTCTGAAGCTAGCTGGAAGCACTGAGACTCCTTCAGGGCGTGCCACTGCCCCGTGTTACCAGACGGGCGCCACAAAATCTGATAGGCAGACTCGCTTCTGGTCCCTCTGTTGTAACCCCTTATGCGAAGGATGGAAACTTGCAGACATGCTGACGCTAGCAGAACTTGTCCAGGCATGCTGACCTTGCTGGTGGTTGCTGGTAGCAACAGTAATTGTATTAGCCACTGTCTTTCCAAAGATGTAATCCATGGGCACGATCGCCCGCCGTGGTTTCCACGGGAGACAGCGCATGTTTTACAAAGTCACTGGATTGCAGAATGTAGAATGTAAGTGTCCGCTTCAGCATCGGTTGAAGCAACTGGGAAAACAAGAGCAGTTTTAGGCACTGCTCCTGCTGGTTAATGTGGACAATGGCACTTGTACTGTGTAATAGCAAAGCACAAAATCCTTCCCACAATCCTCACTAATGGTGGAACAAATACAGTTCCCTGGCTCAGTTCACTGCGGTTGCTAGGGGTAACGACTGGCAGCTTTACAGATGAACCCCGGACAACGCACCAAATGTAGCCATTGCCCCCCTTGAGGGTGGCTGGAAGTTGTGGTTTATTTGTCACAAAACAGGCCGGTACTTTTTTTGTTGTTTTTATTAGGGGGTTAAACTTGGATGGGGTAGGGATGGCAATGGGATGTCCATGGATCACCAGTTCTTAGTGGGACCTTCTATATACACTGCAGTATATACACTCCTTCTTCCTCCAGCACATCACTTGCTGCACAATTCTCCTTGTTCCTCTCTCCTGTACAACACTTGCTTCAATTTACTCCCGGTTCCTCTCTCCAGCACAACAGTTGGTTCTGGCCTAGCTAGCACATGGTGAGGCCTGCTGTAGTTTTAGCATTACCTCCGGACCATCCATTACAAGCCAGGACCCCTGGCCCTTAATGTACAGCAAAGTACATATGTGCTAGCTAGTGCGATGGACTACTACTCCCAGACCATCCTTCTCCAGGCATCGCCAGCCCTTCCAGCTGCTCCGGCCTTCTCCACTGCCACAATGACACCACAGTCCCAAACTGTCTCTTGCATCCTTCCCAGACTATTTCTCACCCCAGTCTGCTCCGGCATGCCTCCTCCAGCTTCCCAGAGCGTGTATCACTCACCAACTCCTGACACTTGTGGTTCCTCTCCTGAAGATTTCTCCAATAGCGCTCTCTACCGCTGTCCTTTCTGATCTGCCTTGTGTCTCTCCTCCAAGATCTCACTCATCCTGGCTGCACCCGAGCACTCCAGGCCCAAGGTCAGACTAGGGGCTCCCCCTAGGCCACAACAGCCTCCGCACTATCTCATCTCCAGATCTTCCACCCAAACTCTCCTCCATGACTGGGCTGACCCCAGGTATTTAAGGAGGCCTGCCCCCTGCCAATCCAGGTTGGAGATTGGTCAGGGCTCCTTAACATACCTCAAGCAGCCCCACTCCCTTTTCCCCACCCTTTCCTCCAGAAGTTTCTGATACCGAAAGGAGAGGTTACCAAGGGGTGTCACTACCTGCAGTCACCAGCTACTCCCTAGCCCACTCCCTGACCCAGAATCAAAACAATCTTGACTGCACACAAGTCAGGCCTGACTAAATTTACCTCACCTGTACAAAAACCCTTACCACTATACACCTACCTAAGTAGAGGATGCTACACTCACCCCCTCACCAAACTTCAGCTGGTCCCCAGCTGAGAAATTTAGAAAAAATAACTCCTGGGTCCAGGAGCAAGGGCATCCCATAGCCTTAAAAGGGGAAGGGGGAAAAGGGAACAAACTTGGATGGGTACTGTACAAATAAATAAGTACAAAAATAAATCTCAGTCTTTGTTAATATTTACACCTGTACATAGTAAATATACATTTCTAACTACCGTCCCTGCAACTAACAGCATGGAACACAACCAAAATTATACATCTGAGCCAGAGCATTTCCCCACTTTCCACTTTCCCAAAGGAAAAGCACTCCCGCTCACACAATTGTAGAGAAGGTCTTGACTCTCGCCGGATGGGGAGAAAACATAGAACAACCTAAACTACATTCTAACTCAATGAGCACACAACCTGCTGGAGGGGGTTATAGGCCTGCCAGCAGAGAGAATGATAAAACAGCACACCATAACAGTTCCGCTCTGTTTTGTCGATGAGTGGTTATATCCCACAGACAGAACAGTAAAGGCGAAAGAAAAAAATAAATCAAGTAACAGTTATATATATATATATATATATATATACTGTATATATATATATATATATATATATATATATATATATATATATATATATATATTTAAAAATAGTGTGGATGCACTACCAGCTGATAAGTAAAATGAAACGTAATATGATAATATGTGAACATGGCTAACTACTTAAAAATTGCACAAAAAAAGTGAATAAAAGAAATATCGCTTATTGATATATATAGTTGAAGAATAGTATAGGATGGATTCCCTATAAATGTCAAAAAAAAGTGCTGAGTGCTAAAAATATACTGTGCATAGTAAACAAATACTTCATACAATAAGATTGTAGTCCAGAAAAAACTCCCTATAAGTACCAAAAAAAGTGCTGAGTGCTGAAAGTATCATCTGCATAGTAAACAAATGCTTCATGCAATAAACTTGTAATAAAAATATAGTCCAAAAAAAGTCCTTGTGTACTCAATGCCATTGGTGTTTTGGCAATTGAGGATCTCCTTTCAGTGTGAACTTCTGTGATCCTTCTTATCAGATGTGCAAAACAAGCTAGCAAAGTGCAAGGTGTTCCCTCCACCGGGTGAATTGGACTCTCACCTTAATTGGCGACCCCCACTCGGGTCAACTCAGGCTTATGGTAAGCGCTCCTTCTCTTGTTGGATTGGGATAACTTTAAATGAACCAAAAAGTGCTAACTGCACTTAACCTCTACAGGTCCGCGCTATTGACAAAAGACGTCAACAGCGCGGACCTCAAAATCCGGGGGAACGTCCATGGACGTCCGCCCCTTTACACGCCCCCTGCGCGCTCACAGTTATCGCGCCTGGACATCTCCAATTCACGTCAATCGTGAAAAACCAAGTAAATTTCAATAGGGTTAGGTTGTTCTCTTCCTCGCGAATGGTATTCGGACTCAACTGGGCTCACCCCCAGCGGTTAATTCCACTCTCAGGTTAAGTGGGCCACCTCCCTTGTGGAACGTGAAACGATCGAACAAAACGTGTAGACTATTCTTCCTAGTGTCTTCAAGTGTGACTTTCCTCTAGGAGTTAACGGTTTTGTGGTTACCGTAACTCATGTGTTCCTGAAAAAAACCTGATATAAA
>BLSH010211970.1:837526-852376 GCA_018402905.1 Glandirana rugosa | reverse complement strand
CGGTTTCATTTAAAGTGACACACACATTTTGCAGAACAGTGATATGGGTACTCCGGGCTTATTTATACTTTTTTGACACAGTTTGAAGATGATTTTAGAACAGTTCTATGGCCTCTAATGTTAATTAATACTTTTCAGACCCATTTTGAAGATGATCTCCATTTTTGTATTTTTTAGGTTTTTATTTTTTTAAAAAATATTTAAAGTTATTTCCCTGTCCCCATTTCTTTGTAGAGCACTTGTCCCACCCTTACCCACATTTTCCTTCCTTTTGCAGACCTCTAGGACCTTCCTGGGCTTTTTTACAGCATTTTTAAGATTTTTCATTAAAATTACCAGAACCCCGGACCCGAACCCGGACTTTTTTTGAAAAGTCCGGGTCCGGGTCCCGGACACCCCAAAGTTCGGTACGGACCCGAACTTTACAGTCCGGGTTCGCTCAACTCTATTTACAACACCTTTAACCAGCTGTCGACCAGCCGCTGCAATTGTACTGCGGCAGCATGGCTCAGCTGCACAAACCGCCGTCATTGTACGTCGTGCATGCGCGATTTACAGGCGAGCCTGTCCCAAAAAAATGTTAAAAGTGTCCGATCTGTCCACGGCAATATCGCAGTCCCGATAAAAATCGCAGATCGCCGCCATTACTAGTAGAAAAAAAATTAATAAAAATGCCATTAATCTATTCCCATAGTTTGTAGACGCAAAAACTTTTGCGCAACCGAATCAATATATGCCTATTGTGATTTTTTTTTTTTTTTACCAGAAATATGTCGAAGAATATATATCGGCCTAAACTGAGGAAGAAATTAGTTTTTTTATATATATTTTTTTTTTGAATATGTATTATAGCAAAAAGTAAAAAAATATTGTTTTTTTTTTCAAAATTGTCGCTCTTTTTTTGTTTATAGCGCAAAAAAAAAAAAACACAAAGGGGATCAAATACCACCAAAATAAAGCTCTATTTGTGGGGAAAAAAGGACATCAATTTTGTTTGGGTACAACGCCGCACGATCGCACAATTGTCAGTTAAAATGACGCAGTGCCAAATTGCAAAAAGTGCTCTGGTTAGGAAGGGGGTAAATCCTTCTGGGGCTGAAGTGGTTAACTAAGTGCACTCAGGAGGTCCAAGCTTGGTGCACAGTGGGACCCCATTCTGTCACTGGGAGTGAGGTAGCAGAGGAAAGCTGGACCCCCATATACAGTATATGTGTAATTGTTCCTAGTACTAACTAACTAGCAATACAACTTATTTACTTATTAAAATGCTGGATTATGATGAGATCAACTGATACTGGTTTTCCAATTTAATATTCCAGAATAGCTTTCCCTCCTTTTTCAGGCCCCTCTGTCATTGTTGCAGATTTTTCCGGACATTCATTCCATCTATAGCTGAAATATAAGCTTTTGGTAGAATGGTCTGCAGGCAGGTGCTAATTACAGTGCTGGGTTGCCCAGGTAGGGCAGGGTTAATTCAGGATGTGCCTTTTTCCTGGGATTTTCTGGGTTCTGCCCTCCACCCAGTACTATATATAAATAGGGGGAAGACTGGCCTCAGATTGTTGGGGAGTAGGGACTGCATGGGAAAGATGCAAGAAATCCACCTAATCATCTATGAAGATGTACCTTCCAGCATACCTCATAAGGACTCTGCCTGTTTTTGATTTTTAATTTTTGTTTATCATATATATTTTAATCGTTACTTTTTATTTTATTATTTTGATATTATTTTTGGTATTCCATTTATTTTTTATATTTAATTTTTATCTTTACATTTCTTTATAGGATATATGATTTTAAGAATCTATTTTTATTATATTGTCTAGTGTACAGTATTTACGCTTTATGCTTGCGCATTATCAATGTTGTTTCTATGGTTATGCTGGAGGAGGAGAAAGGAGACCTTTCTGCCTTTAAGAATCAATTGGCTCCCCATGAATTTCCTATTTAAACTCTCATAGGCTGCTTTTGTCACATGACCTGAAGATGGGCCACACCCGAAACGCATTGTCATGATGACAGCCTTCTGAGAAATTGCTTCACAGATAATTTGCTGCTATCCCCTGGTGTCTCAACATACACCGCATCCAGTAACCACCGTAGCCGTGATGTCACATCCGGCGCACCATCTGGAAGCTACGGCTACCCATCCTCTGCCTGAGTCTCCCGGGATTGTCCAGGGATCGATCGGCTAGGCCCGCGGCCTTACTGCACAGCCTTATGTCATGTTTGGCTGCCTAATAAATTACTGGCTTTTTTTCATCTTTGCCTGCAATAGACATCCCTGGCTATTAACCCCCTTGCTACTGGAATTCCTGCCACCTATGCCTTGTACCACTCCTCACTGTCTGGCTGCTATACATTCCCACCAGTTCATAGTTACCTATAGCAACTGCACACTTTCTCAAACTCCTTTGTTGAGTTAACTCTTCGTGGTGGCCTTCCGTTCCTTACTGTTCAACCCAGTGTGTACTTTTACAGGACCTGTACTTCTGATATGCCATGCACCAACAAGCTCCCCTTTATAAATAACGTCAGACCAGGCTTTTGAAAAGTTATTATATAGCTTTCCTCCATGCCAAACTTCACAAGGGTGCTCAAGACCTCTTCCAATTCTGATCCTTCTTCCATCTGCAACGGTACAATCTGAACCTGCAATCCTTCAGCCAGGGTCACAGTTTCCTCCTGAAGACTCACTGGAACACTTTCCCGCCATTCTACTAATGCGTATGTTTTATCTTCTTCATACTCAGTTTTTAAATCCACAACATAGGAACCTTGATTGGAAAAGGCCCCTCTCAGCATCAATCGTACATCCCTTTCACTCCACCCCACTCCAGGTAGCTTGAGTATGCTGGACAACTCTAGCCGGCTCCCTTCTTCCTGCGCCCACTTGGTGACAGCAACGGAATCCATCTGACTTTGAGGGGGTTCTTCAGACCTTCTGAGGTTCACCGTAGGGGGAATCCCAGATGAGCCCTGGATAAGGGGATGGGAAAAGACCAGTGGAGACGGCAGGCCAAAGAGAGAAGATGGAGTTTATTCGTAATCAGTGGACCCCTTCATCTGAAGAGGCTTATCAACGATTAAAATCAAGCTTAACCAAGGCTCCAGTCTTAGCTTAGGCCGACGCCTTTAAGCCATACAAACTTCATGTGGATGCCAGCAGAGATGAATTGGGTGCAATACTTTATCAGGAGCAAGATGGCCGGCTGGTAACTTATGTAAGCCAAAGTCTTATTCCTTCTGAAAGAAGTTACCCAGCTCATGAGTTGGAATTCTTGGCTTTGAAATGGCCAGTTGTGGATAAATTGAAAGATTATTTGTATGGATTTGTATGGAGCCCAATTTGTTGTCAAGCCTGACAATAATCCATTGACTTATCTGTTGACGACTGCAAAACTGGATGCCACGGGCATAGATGGTTGGCTGCATTGGGCGGGTTTCAATTCAATCTTACATATCATCCAGGTGCCGGAAATAGGAATGCTGATGCCTTGTCACGTCGGCCATATTGTGTGAATCAGAAGCATCAAGAATGGACTTTTGCGCCAGCTGATGGAGTTCAAGCTCAATGCAAAGGATTGGTTCATAGGTTACGAGGAGGAGTGGGAGCTGAATCCATAGGAGTCTCGCCAGCAGGTTAAGGACTTCTTCGGTTGACTAAGAAGGAGATCAAGATTGATCAGGAACAGAATTCTCTGGGTCATATGGCTTTGCAGGCCTTAACACAACAAAACCCTCAATTGCTTTTACAGAGCACTGTCAAGCAGGTTAGGATACTACATTGTGAATCGAACAGATTACAACTATGAGATGGACTACTTTATAGGCGAGGTCCAAATAAAGGGATGGAGGAGACTTGGCAGCTGTATCTACCTGAGAAACATTGAAATTCCATTTTGGTGTCCTTACATGACGAACATGGACATCTGGGAATAGAAAGCACTTTCCAGTTAATCAGAGCTAGATTTTATTGGGCAGATATGAGAAGGGAGGTGGAGGATTACTGTCGCTCTTGTATCTCCTGTATTCAGAGAAAGACTCTCCCAACTCGGGCTGCCCCTATGGAGCATTTACAAAGTCAGGGCCCTTTAAACTTAGTATGTATTGACTTTTTGTGCCTGGAGCCAGATACAGATAACATCTTGGTGGTCACTGACCATTTCACCAGATATGCACAAGGTTATCACACTAAAGACCAGCAAGCCACCACAGTGGCTAAGGTATTTGTGGAGAAATTCTTCGTCCACTGCGGGCTGCCTGCAAGAATCCACTCTGATCAAGGGAGGGACTTCTAGAGCAAGCTTATTCATCATTTGTGCAAGTCTCTGGGCATTAAGAAGTCACGCACCACCCCATATCACCCTCAAGGAGATCCCCAACCTGAGCAGTTTAATCAAACTTTATTGAACATGCTAGGTACCTTGCCTTCTGAGAAGAAACAGAATTGGAGAAATCATATTGCTACTTTAGTACAATGCTACAACAATACTGTGAGTGACACAACCGGATATTCCCCATATCTTCTCATGTTCGGGCGAGAGGCTAGATTACCAATTGACTTGGTCTTTAGGACTGCTGATGATACTTCCTTAACATGCCATCGAGGCTATGTGGATCGATTAAGAAAGCAAGCACATGAAATTGCCAAACAACATGCTACTACCCGGGAGGCAAGGAATAAAAATAATTTTGATCTTTGTGTGCAGGTTTAGGAACTTCAACCAGGAGACAGAGTGCTGTTGAAGAACTTGGGTGTGCCTGGGAAGCATAAAATAGCTGATTGAAAGAGACCTCATCCTTACATTATTTGCAAGCGACTTCCTGGATTACCTGTGTATCAGATTAGATCTGAGGGTCGAGATGGTTCTTTGAAGATGTGGCATCAAGATCATTTACTTTCCCTTTCTGACACTGTTAGGATGCTTCCTGTCCTAGATGTTTCTCCGGAGAATTCAAACCCTCCTAAAATGAGGTCTCAAAGGAAATCTACTGCCAAGACTATTAGGCCAGTCACGGATGACAGTGAAGATGTTGAAGTAGCACCGTCCTGGATGTGGGATCCTGTTAGTGTTCCTGATCAAGAAGTTCAGTTTGGAGGCTATGGGCCCACATTCACTCCTGAAGTCAGCAGGCCAATGAGGTTTTTCAAGCCGCCCCTTCATCTTCATTGCCCCTTCATTAAAATTAAGCAAGCCTACCTCTTCAGACTCAAAGATTAAATCTGTAACTAAAGCCCGTCCCTCCTTTATGAAATCTCATATTCAGCAATCTGAGAAGAACTGTTCTGTACCATTGAGCAAGTCTCCCTGTCAAGAGTTGGAAGTTGAAGATAAACCTGATGTATCCTCTACTGCAGGGATATGCAATTAGCGGACCTCCAGATGTTGCAGAACTACAAATCCCATGAGCCATAGCAAGCCACAAGCATGAAACCCAGAGGCAGAGGCATGATGGGACTTGTAGTTTTGCAACAGCTGGAGGTCCGCTATTTGCATATCCCTGCTCTACTGCATGGCAACCACAAGATTTAATCAATTTTAGGGAGGACTGTATCCCTGAGCCTGTAGACACTGAGGAACTAAGTGAAAATCCCACTAATAACATGTTGAACGAAATGGATAGTATCTTGGAACCTCATACACCTTCCTGAGAAGTTCATGCTGAGAGGAGTACTTTGGAAATTCAATTAAATAAAGATTCTGATCAGCCAGACATCCTTCCAAAATACGCTAGAGAAGAGAAACCCCTCTGCCTCTGGCTCAGAGACTATCACTCATCCTGAACTAGCAGCTGATAAAGTTCCTTCCTCATTGAATAATCATCAAGAGAGCCCTAGTTCTCCTATTCGTCTTCGCAGGAACATCCATCCACCCCGAAGACTAATTTATGATATGCTCGGATAAAGTTCTGATAGACTAATCCCTACCATTCAGAGAACTTGTTCTACCCCGGCTTTGTTATGCCTAATCAATCTGGGAGCATTTTTCCCATGGCCCCTGACACTGCTGGGTGGGACAGGGCTATTGCCCTGGCTTGTCAGAAAACTGATTAAGAACTCACGGAAAAAGTGTATAGGTGGTGCCAGCAAAACTCTGAAGTTTGTCAATATTTGTTGAATCTCGTTGAAAGTTCATTTAAAGTAACTTTATGTTTTTCTTTATTTGGGGACCAAATACTTCAAGCGGGGGGAGGGGGGGGGGGAATGTAGTCCGGAGTCCAATAGCGCTCCTTTAACCTAGAGACACTTGTTGCCTATTGATGCTATGAAGACTCCCCTCTAGGGTTGAAATTGTTAAACAGAATGGTCATGTGAGAAGTGCTGCAATGTGGGATTTGTAGTGCTACAGAGGAAATCTGTCCTTGGAAGGACTCCATTTCCCAGTGTGCTGTGCTACGGGAAAGGCTCTTGGGAGGAATGATGCTTTGTGGGAGAACCTATTTAAGTGAGGGGAGGAGTTTACTCCAGTCTCTTTGGATGGCGTGATCGACCAGCAGGGGCCTGTGTGCCTCTTCAGCAGGATTGCGGCCTGTGGCCTATGTCTAGTGATCCAGCGGGCTGAATTTACACAGTGTTCCAGCGAGCTGCAGTGCTACAATGTTCCAGTAAGCCACCTGTGGAACCAGCAATACCAACATCTGAGTCTGTCCCAGATTCGGCGGCAGCAGCAGAGTGAGCGGCAATTGATCCGGAGAGAACTGCAGGGAGTGCAGTGGAAGCCGTTTTCCCCAAAGCAAAGAGCAAGCGGATACCATCAGTTTCAGCCCCATCAACATCGTCTGAGCAGCCGAACTGCTATCTGTAGTCATCTGACCGGTGTGGTGAGCAGGCAAAAGCCTGTCTCTGAGTGTACTCAATTGTTTTTCAATAATCCTTCTTTAAAGACAGACTCAGTTTGGCCAGCGGATTACAATAATCTGTGCACAGACCTACCTGTTAGCCTCCTTGACGGTTTTCCCAAATGTGGCTCGGGGTGAGTTTTCACTGCAGATAGCGGTAACCCCGAGCCACACTCTGGATTGCATTGCTGGATCCAGGCTGGGTTACTTACCTTGTCCCCTGGATCCAGCGATGTCCCCCCGCTGTGTCCGCGGGTTGTGTCCTCTGCCCGATGCCTCTGTGTGCCCGGCTCTGTTCCCTGCGAGCGTTGCGTCGCACGGGGGTGGAGCCTGGCGGGAAATTCAAAAAGTGAAACACACAGTAAACATACAGTACACTGTAATCTGTAAGATTACATTACTGAATGAAATCATTTCACACCTCCTTTGTCCTTAGTGGTCTGCCCAGTGCCCTGCATACACTTTTATATTATATATGCCATTATTTCTGCCTGGAAACTTGAGAAGGTCCATGGCATAAAAAAGCATCCCTTTACATCAAAAGCGGTTTTTGACCAGCTAGAAAACAGCGATAGTAAATAAGAATCATTTGCAGAATTGAGTGATACTGATTTTTGGGGAAATTTATCATCAGACACTGAAAGTGGCAACAGCGACAATTCTGCAACTGAGCAAATTTCTGTGCTTTTGACTACATTACATTATTGAATACATTTTATTATTATATTATCATCTTTGATAATTATTTATAGTTATTTATTATATTATATATATTTTTTTCATATATATTATAATTTATGATTTTGTGTTTCAAACTTTATCATACCCGGGATGTCTACTAGACTCTTGTTTGGACAGATTTAAGTGAGTTATTCCTAAGAATTACAGGCCTACAATATAAAACGCCAAATTTCCATGCAAAATAATGGTACCGCTTTCAGCACCAAAAATCTGAAATAATCATACCGCCAGGGAGGTTAATAGTCAGCTTATCCTGGAGTCAGTGATCACAGCAAAGGCTTTATTTAAATTCAACTGAGTTTTACCTCGTTGTGCCTTATCCCAGGGATTAGTGGACACAGTGAATTCAGGTACCTAACTTCTGAATTAACCTGAGCCAGCAGAAGATCAACTGAACTTTGTTGTCAGGATTTCTATAATTGCAGCTACCATTTCTCACTTGACCAAATTCAAAGTTTATCCTCCAAAGGAACTCTCTGAATTAGAGCAGGAGAATTCAGTTAAACAATTATTACTGTTAATTATACATGTATTTGTATATAACTGAACTATTATAAAGTTATACTAACTTTGATCATTTTCCATTGAGTGGTATCAATATACCTGAGAGTCACCTATCTAAATTTGTGCAATAATAGAGTGAGTTCTGTGGACCATATTTACTCATGGTACTTACATACGTCTTATTTGCTAAATTCCCTTTTTGACCATAAGGTAATTGATTAAACTCAGTTGGAGGATCGACTGAATATTTTTGTTACAAAGAGTTGAAGGAGTGGTGAATATATTTTTTTCTCTTATCGTTTCATTATACAACGTCATACTGTTGTTCAAGAGTGGTACTCTGAGATTCTTCATTGTCAAGTAAACTGTTTACTGTTGCCTTCAAGTTACAAGTTCTTCTTTTAGAGCTCCAACACTAACTCTTATAAGTAAATATCTTAGACGCAAAACTTGGTGCAGTCTCTTTTACTATTAAGGTGTTAAGTTACCATAGCTTGGCAACATGAGTGCAGCCAGAGGGTCAGGGGTGGTGGAGGACCCTCAGAGTAAGGAAAACCAAGGGGTAATTGATTTCTTAAGCAACCCTCAAGGGGGCAGCGCTACACATGTATGAAATAATTGTATTTAATTCATGCAATAATTGTATTTGGAAATATATTGATTATTTATGATTTTGTGTTGATGCACAAATTTATAGCACTGCATGGTAGAATTTTAAGCATATTTTTAATATTTATGTCATATTTTGTGGTATGTGGTAAAATGTCTACCTGATTAGTTTAAATATTACTGTGGTGTATATTGTAGCAGATGAGACAGTGACTTTCACATTTCAGTTTCACAGCGGGGGTGCGGAGTAGGAATTGTTTGAAATTCCCCTAGACTTTTGACACTGCCAGGGGGGTTTACAATGACCAGTGCTTATTTATTTCTGTAAAATCTTTACCACAAAAGGTAAAAAAAAAACTGTAACTACTTAAAGAATGTGTACAGTATCTCACAAAAGTGAGCACACCCCTCACATTTTTGTAAATATTTTATTCTATCTTTTCATGTGACAAGACTGAAGAAATAACACTTTGCTACAATGTAAAGTAGTGAGCGTACAGCTTGTATAACAGTGTAAATTTGCTGTCCCCTCAAAATAACTCAACACACAGCCATTAATGTCTAAACTGCAAATTTACACTGTTATACAAGCTATACACTCACTACTTTACATTGTAGCAAAGTGTCATTCCTTCAGTGTTGTCACATGAAAAAATATAATAAAATATTTACAAAAATGTGAGGGGTGTACTCACTTTTGTGAGATACTGTATACCCAACATTTCATAATCCTGATATGTGCCTGCTGTACCAGCTACTTGTATGAAAAAGTATCTTGTCCTCTTTGTATTGCTTTCTTTGTGTGAAATCCCTGCTAGTCCCTCTGCTTTCCTATCAAAAATTTACCACACTAGGTATGAGAGCACAGCATGCTCAGTTTTCTGGTTGAAACATGTACAATGAGTGGAGTGCACTTACCTGTGTAGGGATCCAGCACTGTCCTCACTAGCCTTTGGGTTCCCGGGGGAGCATCCTAACTGTGGGCTTTCAGATTCACAGCTGGCTACGCATTGTGCATGTGTGAGCCGCGCTGTGCTTTCAGAATGGTCCTACAGTCTTCTGGGACCTGTGATGTGTCCCAGAAGACTGCAAGGGGGGGGGGGGGAACTTCCATTCGGTGCGCCTTGGTGATCCAAGCGGAAGTAGGAGTGGGTATCTGCTAAAGTCAGGTATCCGCCCCCCCCCCAAAAAAAAATGACACGCCAAATATAGGAGAGAAACTTAAAGCAGAATGTCCCCTTTTGGGTGGAGTTTCGCTTTAAGACTGCAAAATGTGCCAAGACCATTCAAACAGCATTTTAGTTCAGACAAAATGTAGAAGCTGTAACTCATAACTCAGCATCTAGATTTTTTCCACCAGTATGTAGAAAATGCTTCTTCCTATCATTATGGGGTTTATAAAATATTGCAGTAGTGAATAGTTCAGAACAGACAACTCACTAACATATATGTGATGAGAAGAAATAAGATCATGGATCACCAAGTAGCCCAGAACACCATAGTACTAGTTCTTTCCCTATCAGTTCATTACCTAGTCTGCACCCTTTGGCTCTGACTTTCTGTCTGTTTGCAGATACTGACGTAACTAAGGGTCATATTGACCTGCAAGGCAAATAACTTCTGAACAGCATATGCTATTAGCTTAGCTGAGAAACCTGCATGCTTGGTGAAATAATATGAAGTAATTTGCTATACCTGTTCAGTTCCATTTTGTTTTACAGCAGCCATTTCAAACTAGTTAAAAGTTTGAAATGGAAGTTCCCACACACATTTCTCACCAGATAAGCAAGTTTGAGCCAAACATGTTATTTCCCCGAAATGACGCTTATACATCTGCTAGCCAAGGTCCATTCTCATCATACATTTTGACTATCATTTCTTTTATGGTCTTCATTGCATTGTTATGAGAAATGTTTCATCTTGTTATGTATTTCTGATTAGCAGAAAATAACTATATAAACTGGGAGAATAAAAGCACTAATCAGATGTTTTCTGAACAACACCACTGCCTGTCTTGTGTCTGTTCAACCAAATTGATCTCCGAGCTCGCTGAGACGAGGACCAACCCGGGCAGGGCTATCAGTCTATCTGACCTATGAAAAGGGTACCCCAACAAACTGGCGTAGTCACGGCAGGATAGTCAAGACAACTGTCCGGTAAGTGTTAAAATTTTATTTTGCCTTACCGTGACCTGTGTTCACGACTATCCTTAGTTTAAAAGATCTGTGCGGGGTAGAGATAGACTTAAAGTGTTCTGGTAACACGGAAAAGACTCTGGGTGAGTCTAGGTCCTGAGTGACCAATACAAGGTCCCGAGAGACCAATACAAGGTCCTGAGAGACCAATACTAAGGTCCTGAGTGGCTATTAGGTCCTGAGAGACCAATAAGGTGTTTTGGTAACACTGAAAATTTAAATGTGTACACATATATTGAAATAGACTGACGGGTTGAGTCCGATATCTCAGATCCTCTTTGCTTGTCTTTTCTATCGCTTAGAGCATAAGAAATGATGTTAAAGTATAAGAATACGAATTGCAAATGTTGGGTAAGTGTCATGAATGTTTAAGTGGTGTTTTAGTCTGTGATCAGGGAAACAATTACATATTTAGTAGCAAGTGTGCCAGGGGGATATCATTCAAAGATCGGGAAGGGTCCACTATTTGTTGAGGGAAAACCCCGAGTCCAGTTAGTAAGATTCAATTTACATGCACCAATAATTTTTCAAGAAGGATTAACAGTGAGAGGACTTATAGAGACAGGGAAACTTTTTTCCAATCTGTCCACAATTATTACAATATTTAGACTTTTCTGACATTCAATAATGGGCGAGAAGGAAAGTAAAACTATCCCCCCCCCGGAAATAGGTGAGACATGCAAGGACTTCGTAGCCCGTGTATGTAAAACTAATTACTATCTAGTTAACCCATGGGTGGAAAATTTAGCAGGATGGACAGAAATAATGGGCAGTGTTGATCCTTTTCCCCGGGAGGGTGACAATGACACTTTTCATATAGACATGATCAAAGGTCTTTGTTTGGGTGATAGAGAGGCTTTTCCATGGTACCAGGGTGACCCAGAATGGGATAAGAAATATATGAGAAAGGGAGGAGAGAACTGGCTTGATTACGCCCCATATTGGTATAAAAGAGACAATAAGAAACAGAAGAAAATTGTAATACATCCTAATAATAAAAACACTCAGAAATTACATGAGTGTGAGTCGGAAATAAATAGACCTTCACACCCCCTCTCCAATCCATCTTCCCCTTATGTCCCAAAGCCTGCAAAACTCTACCCAAGACTCACAAAGGATGACATTGATTTTTCAGCTGCACACCACGCTGTACAAACTCCCACTGCACCCCGCCCATTGACCAAGAAGGACATGCTTACCTTCCTTGGCATAATTGGTTACTGCCGCCAATGAATACCTGACTATTCCTACTATGACAACCTCCTGAGACATGCCACAGGTTCTGATATGCCAGATTGTGTAAAAAGGAATTGTGTAATGTTCTTGTGTATTTGAAAAATGCTATGGTAACGGCCCCTAGTCTAGGCCTGCCTGATTCCAGGGACAACTGTAAAATGATGGCGGGAGTCCTAGCTCAAGAACATGGAGGCAAGCTCCGCCCTGTTGTTTTTTCCTCAAAGATGGTTCCAGTACAGGTTCAAGGCATGCTTGCGTGTCTCAGAGCTTTAGCATCCTGTGTGATGGTGGTGGAAATGGCTGCATCATTCACTCTGGGACACGATACCACTTTACACACCCAACATATGTTAGCCCCAAGGCTTAGTGGTTATAAGGTTATACTGCTCTCCAACCCTAAGCTAAAGATAAAATATGCTTCTCCTACCTCAGGCCCAGCCCCAATCCTCAATGTTTAAAAGGAGAACAGGATGAGATTGTTTCACAACATGATTGTTTGGATCTCATCCATCAGGACACGTCCCCAAGATGTAGCATGTCTTCTGTGGCCCTTCCAGACGCACAGAGTGTGTTTGTGGATGGCTCTTGTTCAAGGCCCAATGGCAACACATATCATGCAGGATATGCTGTTGTACAATTACCAGACAAAATTCTAGAGGCAAAATCAATTATTTACCAGTCAGCCCAGGCTGCAGAACTGATAGCCCTCACAAGAGCTTGCCAGCTCTTTGAAGGACAAGATGTGCATATTTTAAAGAAATAATAAAAGCTATAGAGCTACAAAGGTCCATTGCCATTTTATATTACAGGACACACACAAGTCAGCAAACTGATATAGCCAAAGGAAATTCCCTAGCAGATAGAGCATTGAAGGAAGCCACATCCACTCAGAATGCAACCACCCAAGTGCCTTTGCTCATGTCAGAAATGCTGTTTTGAACCAGATATTGCAAGATTTGCAGACATATGCCACGGACATAGATTGGAACAACGCAGGTGTGTGGATGGGCCCTAATTCTGGACTTATCTACCAAGAGGGGAGACCATGCATTTCAGGCCTCCCTCCCTTGTCAAGGGCATATGTCTCCAGATGCATCATATGTATCAGGAAGAAAGGCAGAACATGAACACCTTATATACCCAACAACACCGTTCACTCACCTACAGATAGACTTTACACATATGCCAAAGGTGGGTAAGAGACAGGAGTACCTTTTGGTGATCGTGGATATGTTTTCACGATGACCTGAGGTCTTTGTAACCACAGGAGAAGATGCCAAAGCAATTGTAAAAAATTCTTACACAGGAGATTATTCCCAGGTAGGGATGTCTGCTCTAGATTAACTCAGACAATGGCCCTGCGTTTATGGCCAAGGTCTGCCAAGACCTGGTAAGGACTCCTAGAATTGACTGTAAGTTTCACATACCACATCACCCCCAGAGTTCAGGAATAGTGAAATAGTATGGTAGAAAGAGGGGACCTAGATCTAATCCAGGAGGAATACATGAGAAAACGAATTGAAACTTTGGACAAAGTTGAAAGAAACGTTGCTCGCACCTCTCCTTGTTCTTCACAGGTACCAACGCACCCTTTCCAGGTCGGGGACCAGGTCGTGATCCAGAGAGCGCCCAAGGGATGAAAGCCACAGGAACCCCCATTTGGACCAGCCACAAGAGTGGTGGCCATCACCAGGACAGCTATCTTTACAGAGGAATCCCCTAACCGGATCCATGCTAGTCGTGTGAAAAGGGTGAACCAAGCACCCAAGAAGCAAGATAAAGGCAAGAGAGTGAAACAGGTGGAAAAGTCTCTGAAAAAGATGACCTCGCTTATCTCACCACAGACTTTTGGGAAGGCTTTGTGCCTTCTAATGGTGCTCCTCCTCTTGATCTTCCTTCCGGTTTGGATAGTAACTGACTGTATATATCACCCTGAGGACTTAGGCCTCATAAGGCCAATATCTGGAGAAAGCCCTGAGACTGTCGCTGTAATGAACAATGCTACAATTGAGAGACACTGATGATGAGCCCTCAGATGTGTTCCATGGAAAAATGCTTTTGCTAAAATTTAAGTACACTTATGCACAAAAGGTTTGACAAATGCCCAATGTTATTGCCCAACATAGAAAGGAAGTAGATAAACTACAGCAAGCAGCTAGAAATGTCACCAAGAACTGGAGCCCCTTTATTGAAGGAGGTTTTGGTTTCGGAGGATTCTTTTTCTGGTTAAAAGATATTGTACTCACAGTCATAATGATTTTGATCCTTGCCCTGATACTTTACTTATGCTTTAACCACTTGACAACTGGGCACTTAAACCCCCTTAACAACCAGACCAATTTTCAGCTTTCAGTGCTCTCACACTTTGAATGACAATTACTCAGTCATGCAACACTTCATAGTCCCGTTCCTAGTTTTAGTAATACTGACACTCATGTTATAGAAAATTGGTCTTTTTCTTAGGAGGCTTTGGTTTTGGAGGAAGTTATTTCCCCGAGGTCAAGAACCACTGTAAAGATCGACGAACGACATCAAATAGATGAAGGAAAGATACAACCCGTTATTGTAACCCGTAAACAGTTTGGAAAACACGTATTCACATGAATTTAAAATCGTTTTCGTAAAAAGGTACCTTGTGTAGACTCCCGAGTAGTAGTCACAGAGAGTTAACATCGTAACAAGTAATGTCGCTGTCAGAGTCCCGAAAGAGGTCTATAACCGG
>BLSH010211970.1:820062-834961 GCA_018402905.1 Glandirana rugosa | reverse complement strand
CTGCAGCGTGTCCTCTCTCCCCCCTCTCTCCTCTCACACTGCACCGATCGGTGCGGAGAGGAGAGAGAAGCCGGCGGAAGCGCCGGCTTGTTTACATGTGATCGCGCCGTCATTTGACGGCGCGATCACGTGATGAAAGGCCGCGCACAGCGGCCATTCATCACGATCCGTGATCAGTCGGGTCCCCCGGACCCGACGGTCACGGATGTTCCCGTGTGCGCGCCCCAGGGGGCGCGCGGGAACCGCGATTCTGGGAGGACGTCAATAGACGTCCTCCCAGAATTAAGCAACCGCTCTGTAGACGTCATTTGTCTATAGAGCGGTTGTTAAGTGGTTAAATGCTGTATGTGTGTAATGGAGAAGGCTAGCAGATCCAAAGATGTATTGCCTTATGTAATGTACATGGAAAATTATGAGATAGCCAAAAATAAATCATGTGCATGATTTAAGAGGGGAAGTGAAATAATATGAAGTAATTTGCTATACCTGTTCAGTTCCATTTTGTTTTACAGCAGCCATTTCAAACTAGTTAAAAGTTTTGTATAGAAGTTCTCACACACATTTCTCACCAGATAAGCAAGTTTGAGCCAAACATGTTATTTCCCCGAAATGACGCTTATACATCTGCTAGCCAAGGTCCATTCTCGTCATATATTTTGACTATAATTTCTGTTATGGTCTTCATTGCATTGTTATGAGAAATGTTTCATCTTGTTATGTATTTCTGATTAGCAGAAAATAACTATATAAACTGGGAGAATAAAAGCACTAATCAGATGTTTTCTGAACAACACCACTGCTTGTCTTGTGTCTGTTCAACCGAATTGATCTCCGAGCTCGCTGAGACGAGGACCAACCCGGGCAGGGCTATCAGTCTATCTGACCTATGAAAAGGGTACCCCAACACTTGGTTTTGTCAATATAAAGTTTTTTTTTTCAATATTTATTATCATCATGTATTTGGAGCCATCCTAAGTAAAAAATGCCAATGTTTGGATCTGTAATTGTTAGAACTTTTTCACAGCAACCCACACGCTATAATGTATGAGCGCTGGTGTGCGTTGTATGGGGGCTGTGTGATGCGTTTTTATAACTCTTTTTTTTCTTTTTTTTTTAAGTATCACAAAATGGCACTTCATTCAACTGTATGCAATACAGCATGTTGCGGTGTGCTGCAGTGTGGTGACACTGCACTGCATAAAAATATATACAGTACATACCGCATTTTTATGCAGTTCACCACAATGCACCTACATGGTGTGAACAGGACAGATTGAAAACTGTACATGCTGTTGCATTGAGGCTGCATAGCTCAATGGACATAGTCATGACTGTAAAACCATCTGGAGCAGCGATGGCGAACCTATGGCACACGTGCCACAGCTGGCATGCAGAGCCCTCTCTGTGGGCATGCAAGCTAAGTCACCAGATCACAGCCCCCCGGCAGCCGAACCTCTGAATTTTTTATAATTTTGGGTCACTTTTATTTCGATTACAAGCAATGTAAACATTGCTTGTAATCGGAATAAAAGTGACCCAATTCTTTTTTTTTTAAATGGACGGTGTAAAAATAAAAAATGGTAAAATAAATAATCCTTAGAGAGAGAGAATCGTTAGAGCGAGAGAGAAAGAATTCTAGAACTAAACCTCCTCTGTAACTCAAAACTGGTAACCTGCAGAAAAATTTAAACGTTGCCATTGGAGATTTTTAAGTGCCAAAGTTTGTAGACATTCCACGAGCGGGCACAATTTTGAAGCGTGAGATGGGTATCAATTTACTCCGCATAACATTATCTTTCACATTATAGAAAAAAATTGGGCTAACTAGTTTTTCCAAAAAAAATTGTGCATGTAAGACCGTTGCGCAAATACGGTGTGACAAAGTATTGCAACAACCACCATTTTATTCTCTAGGGTGTTAGAAAAAATATATATAATGTTTGGGGGTTCTGAGTAATTTTAAAGCAAAAAAAAAAATGATTTTAACTTGTAAACACCGAATCTCAAAAAGAGGCTCGGTCCTTAAGTGGTTAATGTGCTTCTTCTTGAGACACTCCTTTGTTGCCTTGGCCATGTGTTTTGGGTCATTGTCATGCTAGAATACCTGCCCACGACCCATTTTCAACGCCCTGGCTGAGGGAAGGAGATTTTCACCCAAAATTTGACGGTACATGGCCCCGTCCATCATCCCTTTGATGCAGTGAAGTTGTCCTGTCCCCATAGCAGAAAAACAACCCCAAAGCATGTTTCCACCTCCATGTTTGACAGTAGGTATGGTGTTCTTGAGGTCATAGACAGCATTCCTCTTCCTACAAACATGGCGAGTTGAGTTGATGCCAAAGAGCTTGATTTTGGTCTCATCTGACCACAACACTTTCACCAAGTTCTCCTCTGAATCATTCAGATGTTCATTAGCAAACTTCCGATAAGCCTGTACATGTGCTTTCTTGATCAGACCTTGGGGGGGCTGCAGGATTTCAGTCCTTCACGGCATAGTGTATTGCCAATTGTATTCTTGGTGGCTATGGTCCCAGCTGCCTTGAAACCATTGACATGATTCTCCCATGTGGTACTGGGCTGATTCCTCGCCGTTCTCATGATCACTGAAACTCCATGAGATGAGATCGTGCGTGGAGCCCCAGACCAAGGGAGATTGACAGTTATTTTGTGTTTCTTGCATTTGTGAATAATCGCACCAACTGTTGTCACCCTCTCACCAAGCTGCTTGGGGATGGTCTTGTACCCCATTCCAGCCTTGTGTAGGACTGCAATCTTGTCCCTGACATCCTTGAACAACTCTTTGGTTGTGGTGGAGAGATTGGAATCTGATTGCTTGATTGCTTCTGTGGACAGGTGTCTTTTATACAGGTAAAAAGCTGAGATTAGGAGCACTCTCTTTAAGAGTGCTCCAAATCTCAGCCATTACCTGTATAGAAGACATCTTGGAGCCAAAAATCTTGCTGATTGATAGGGAATCAAATATTTACAGCATTTCACTCATTAAAATGCAAATCAATTGATAACTTTTTTGAAGTGCGTTTTTCTGGATATTTTTGTTGTTCTGTTTCTCACTGTTAAAATAAACCTACCATTAAAAATTATAGACTGACCATTTCTTTGTCAGTGGGCAAACGTATAAAATCAGCAGGGAATCAAATACTTTTTTCCCCTCACTGTACGAGCAACTACACCACTGGTTGCACTCGTGGTCCCACTTAGTGAACTGGAAGATCACTGGGAAGATAAGTGTACTTCTGTTTATCTGCCTCCTGCTGACATGCCCCCCTGCAGTCTCCACCCCCAACTCTCTAAGCCCCTTATGCAGCTAAGAACAGAGGTTATGTGATGACTAGACTTGTGCATGGCTAAAAAATTAGTTTTTTTCGTTTTTCGGAAATTTGGAAATTCAAAAAATTCGGAATTCGGAAATTCTGAAATTAAAAAAATTCGTAATTCTGAAATTAAAAAATTCGGAAATCCGAAATTCGGAAATTCGCGGTAATTCTGCAATTGCGGCAATTCGGAAATTTGCGGTAATTCGGCAATTGCGGTGATTTGGAAATTCGCGGTAATTCGGCAATTGCGGTAATTCAGAAATTCGCAGTAATTCGGCAATTGCGGTAATTCAGAAATTCGGCAATCAGAGCAGACGAAAATCCGAAATTCGGAAATCTGAAAATTGGAAAAAACTAAGAATATTTGAAATAGTAACTAACTAATAACTATTAAATTATAGGTATTGGAATTTCCTTGAACGTTTGTCTGTTAATGAACTTAAATATGAAATTTAGCACTAAAAGTCATACTTTCAAGAAAATTTCAATACCTATATTTAATAGTTATTTATTATTATTTCAAATATTCTTTTTTATTTCCGAATTTCCGAAATTCGGAAATAAGGAAGAACATTTGAAATAATAAGTTATTAATTTATTATTTTTACTTATTATAAATTATAATAAGCTATTATTATTTCAAATGATTTTCCTTATTTCCGACTTTTGCAGTGTGTCACTGTATATATGCATACTGTATGTATGTGTGTGCATACTGGGTGTGTATATACTGTGTGTGTATTGGATGTATATTGTATGTATACTGCGTGTTAACATACAATATAAGCACAGTATATACACACCCAGTATGCACACACACATACATACAGTATGCATATATACAGTCACACACTGCAAAGGTCAGAAATAAGGAAGAACATTTGAAATAATAATAGCTTATTATATTTATAAATTAAATAAATGAATAACTTATTATTTCAAATGTTCTTCCTTATTTCCGAAATTCAGAAATAAGAAAGAACGTTTGAAATAATAATAAATGACTATTAAATTATAGGTATTGAAATTTCCTTGAAAGTTTGGCTGTTAGTCAACTGAAATATGAAATTTATCACTAATAGCCATATTTTCAAGAAAATTCCAATACCTATAATTTAATAGGTATTTATTATTATTTCAAATGTTTTTCTTATTTCCGAATTTCAGAAATAAGGAAGATCATTTGAAATAATAAGTTATTAATGTATTATTTTAACTTATTATGAATTATAATAAGCTATTATTATTTTAAATGTTCTTCCTTATTTCTGACCTTTTCAGTGTGTGACTGTATATATGCATACTGTATGTATGTGTGTGTGCATACTGGGTGTGTATATACTGTGCTTATATTGTATGTAAACACACAGTATACATACAATATACATCCAATATACACACAGTATATACACACCCAGTATACACACACACATACATACAGTATGCATATATACAGTCACACACTGCAAAAGTCGTAAATAAGGAAAAACATTTGAAATAATAATAGCTTATTATAATTTATAATAAGTAAAAATAATAAATTAATAACGTATTATTTCAAATGTTCTTCCTTATTTCCGAATTTCCGAAATTCGGAAATAAAAAAGAATATTTGAAATATTAATAAATAACTATTAAATATAGGTATTGAAATTTTCTTGAAAGTATGACTATTAGTGCTAAATTTCATATTTAAGTTCATTAACAGCCAAACTTTCAAGAAAATTTCAATACCTATAATTTAATAGTTATTAGTTATTATTTCAAATATTCTTAGTTTTTTCCAATTTTCGGATTTCCGAATTTCCGAATTACCGCAATTGCTGAATTACCGCGAATTTCTGAATTACCGCAATTGCCGAATTACCACATATTTCCGAATTACCGCGAATTTCTGAATTACCGCCATTCGGAAAAACGAAAATTTGCAAAAATTCGGAAACTGAAAATCCAGAATTCGGAATTCGTCCGAATTGCCGAATTTTGCAAAATTCGGTAAAAATGAAATTCGGAACGAAACGAATTGCACAAGCCTAGTGATGACTCATAAGGTAATATGTATATATTTTGCCCAGTGTGCCTATTTTAAATTGAATGGGTTGTTTTACAAGGTAAGTGTTCATGTTCATACTTTAACCACTTGCCAACCGCTGACCGCAGTCTGACGGCGACAAGGTGGTTCGATATCGCAAACCGCAGTCATATGACGGCGGCTGCGATATCCCTCACTGTGAGTGCGCGCGCACCGCCGGAGGCAAACTCGCATGCTCACTGTGTTGGGGGGGCCAGGGAGCGGGTAGAGTGGACTCGATTGCCGCCGGCTACCCGCAATGCCCCCCCCCCGCAGTGAAAG
Organism: Glandirana rugosa; assembly: GCA_018402905.1. Classification (NCBI taxonomy): domain Eukaryota; kingdom Metazoa; phylum Chordata; class Amphibia; order Anura; family Ranidae; genus Glandirana; species Glandirana rugosa. The sequence goes on along the minus strand of BLSH010211970.1, from coordinate 829,273 downwards.
AACGGAGGTCCGTGTAAGTAAACACAGATCTCCGTTCTGTTAGAGGGGGAAGGACTGTGATCACAGGCTTCCTGTATATGGAAGCCGTGATCACTCCCTTCCCCCAGCCAGGGCAGCCCACATACAGTTTGAACACGCCCAGGGAACACAGTTAACCCTTAGCCCTGTGATGGCCCCCCGGAGCGACAGAACGGAGGTCTGTGTATGTGAACACGGATCTCCGTTCTGACAAAGGGGGAAAGGATGTGATCACAGGCTTCCTGTATATGGAAGCCGTGATCACTCCCCTCCCCCTGCTAGCCCAGCCCCCATACAGTTGGAACACACTGAGGGAACACAAATGACCCTTAGAGCGCCCTCTCCAGGTTAACCTCTTCACTGCCAATGGCATTTACACAGTGATCAGTCCATTTTTATAGCACTGATTGCTGTATAAATGGCAATGGTCCCAAAAAAGTGTCAAATTGGTCCGACATGTCCGCTGCCATATCGCAGTACCGCTAAAAATTGCAGATCGCCGCCATTACTAGTAAAAAAATAAAAATAAAATAAAAACCCCAGAAATTAATTCTCATCATTCATAAATGCGGCAACTTTTGCGCAAACGAATCAATAAACGCTCATTGCGATTTTTTTTACCAAAAATATGAGGAAGAATATCAATCGGCCAAAACCAATGGAAAAAAATGTTTTTTATATATATTTTTTTGGATTTGCATTTTAGCAAAATTGTCGCTCTTCTTTTGTCTATAGCGGTGATCAGAAATGACGCAGAGGTGATCAAATACCACCAAAAGAAAGCTCTATTTGTGGGAAAAAAGGACGCAAATTTTGTTTGGGTACAATATTGCACGACCGCGCAATTGTCAGTTAAAGCGTCGCAGTGCCGAATCGCAAAAAGTGCTCTGGTCCTAAAGTGGGAAATCCTTCCGGGGCTGAAGTGGTTAAAATGGATGAGAAACCAGATGACTTCCTTGTAATTGTGTAACTTTACCTAAGGCCCTACCATTATCAGTAAAGCAGGAATGATCCGTCTAGCTGCATAGTTTTCTGTTCATTGTTACATATTTCTTTTAAACACTTCCTGGAGTGGGACCTGCTAGTGCACGAGGAGGCATTGCATAGGACGCAGTTCTGAAGAATGGACCTTTCAGAAGTGAAGTGGTCAGCATTTGAGTACACACTTCAGGGATATGTTACCGACTTTCAAAGATCCTTTCCCAATATTATTAAAATCACAGAGGGATTCCTGGGGAAGCAAGAAATAGACAGTATCAGCTCCAGCACGGTAAGGACATCTCGTATACAATACATGTGTTTCTACTTTCTCTGTAAGCACCTTGTTTCTCTAACACTGTGTTTTTCACCATTTGTGACACCAGGGCCAAATCAATCCATTCAAAAGATTCCAAAGTTGCTCATTTATTCTCTAATTATGATAGATGGGATTATGTAGAGTATACAGTCATGCAGTCAGGACTATGTCATGTATAGCATACCGCATACTGTGCAAGGGGTCAGAACTTTGTCATAGCACAGCACAGGTTGCAGAGTACAGGGATCTGGAGTTAGTGCCCCCTTATGTTAGTGGTCAGTGTGTAAGGCCTCATGCAACGGACGTTCAGGGGCATTTGGACGTTTTTCCCAGCTGCCCCTGAACTCATTTAATGCTATCTTATGTGTACATTTACACAGACTCGTTTAGAGTCATTTTCAGGCAGTCACATTTATAGGCTTTTTTCTGAAAGCAAAAAAATAGGTTCAGACGCCGAACGCGGTAAAACGCCGCTAAACGCGGTAACTCGTGACTAGGAGCATTTCGTTTACAAGCGTTTCCATTTTTTAAAAAAATATAAAAAAAAAAAAAAAAAAAGCTCCTAGACATGAACGCGGCAAAACGTTGCTAAACGCAGCATGAAAAACGCGGCAAAACTGGCTTTTTTAGACACCGGCATCTAGCTGTCAAAAAAAATTGTTCAGGGGTGGTTGGAAAAGCATCCCGTGTGCACAAACCCTCAACCTCAACATGCCCTCTTGCACTGGTTGTCAGCATGCCCTTTAAGGGCTTGTTCACACCACACGCGTTTAAAGAACGCACTTCAAATTAAGTAAAAAATAATGTTTCCTAATGAGTATAGTTCACACCATTGCACTGCATTTACATGCATTTGAAAAAAGTATAGCAGGCAGCATTTTTTTGTAATGCAGCACACACACTCACACATGCATTTACATGCAATGCACAAGAAGGCAACTCATTAAAAGGTTCCTTTCATAAAACATTAAAAAAAGCATGGGGAAATGTGCAGTGCATACAAAACCACATGCATGGGAACATGATGGCTTTATCTTTGCATTTTTCATTGCATTCTGGTGTGAACAGGCCCTTCCACTGGTGGTCAACACGCCCCCTTTCTCTGGCGGTGGACATTCAGTCCCTTTAATTGATGGTCAGTGTTAATGTCCCCCATTACCTTGGTGGTCAATTCTTAGCATGCCTCTTTATATTGGTGGTCAGTGCTCAGTGTGTTCCCTCACCTAGGTTCTCAGTGCCTCCCCTTATATTGGCTGTCAGTGCTCAGTGTGCCATCTTACATAGGTTCTCACTCAGTGCATCCACCTATATTGGTGGTCAACCTGTCCCCTTACACTGGTTCAGTGTGCCCCCCTTAAACTAGTGGTCAGCATGCTCCCTTAAGCTGGTGGTCCGTGTTTACCCTTAAAGCATTGGTTACCCCAACACTTCATATTCCTGATACGTGTCTGCTGTATGTACTTGTATGGGAAAGCATCCTGTTCTCTTTGCATTGCTTCCTTTGTGTGAAACCCCTGGTGTTTCTGCTAATCCCCTTGCTTTCCTAATAAAAACTGATCACACTAAGCAGGAGAACACGCCATGGTCAGTTCTCTAGCTATGCTCGAAACTCAGCCTGCTCTCCTCTATTGATCAGGCTTGGCCTGACATGCCCCTGCTGCACAGCCATTCACTGGAAAGCTCAGTGTGCTGCGCCCCCCAAAGCTCTTATGCAGCTGACAACAGAGGGAATGTGATCACTTTTTAAAAAAAGGGAAAATAGGGATTTATATTTTTTTTATAGGTATACAAATTTTTTTAAATGTATTTTAAACTTAATGGGTTATTTTACAAGGCGATCATTTACAATCACTTTAAATTGGTGGGCATTGTGCCTTCTTATGTTGATGGTAAATGTGCCCCTTGACGTTGGTGGTCAGTGTGCTACCTTACATTTTTGGTCAGTGTGGCCCCTTACAACATGGTCATCAGCATGCACCCTTACATTGGTAGTCAGTGTTTAGGCAGGTGCAGGTTTCTCCTCCATCCTGTAGGTGGCACTGTGCCATTATTACAGATGGAGAGGAGTCTGTTAGCATAATTGTTTCCTTGTGGACTCCATCAGGTTTCCAGAAAAGAGAGCTGTCTGATTGGATGCTGCAACTTTTGGAGACCTCAGGGATAGAAACCCTCCCTGTCTAGGGAATGTAATTTGCGCAGGGAGAAGCTCCTGTGAACAGGGACTATACCTGCAGAGAGAAAAACCTCCTGGTATTCGAAAGAGCCACGAAAAAGCAATACTAAAGGTTTTTTTTTTTTAAATAACAAGCATGTTATATTTACCTCCTCTGTGCAGCGGTTTTGCACAGAGTGGCCCCAATCCTCCTCTTCTGGGGTTCCCCAGCAATACTCATAGCTCCTCCTCTTCTCGTGTGCCCCGTCAGGGAAGCAATTTCCCTGGGGGCACTCCTGCGGGCGCGCACTTCCGTGTCCTGCTGCTGCATCCATTGACACAGACAGCAGGACTCCGCCCTGGCTCCCGTGTCACTGAACTTTATTGACAGCAATCAATCTATCCAATCCAATGAGGACCAGAGCCTGTGGCTGGAGCTGCTAGGCCCGTCCTCAGTGTGGGAACGATCGGGCTCAGGCTCAGGTAAAAGGCAGGCTCTGGGGGGCTGCTGCAACAGAAAAGGTTTTTCACCTTAATGCATTCTATGCAACCGTGAGGGTTTACAACGCCTTTAATAGCCATACAGTGCCAACCAGTACACTGCAAACCGCCACCCCTCCAGCAGAAGCTGCCCTTCGCTACTATAGGCTCCAAGCACGGTAATACTATGAAATTATGATTGCTGCATTGCCATATTTTAGTTCCCACAAGAACTGTTATCATTCATTACTGTTAACATATATAAGCAATATACCAAATAATTACAACAATTAAAAACTGCGTGTGTGGCCTCTCCCTGACTGGGTACCTTGGGTCTGGGCATGGGCGTCCGCAGAAATTTTTTCAGGGGGGGCATCATTTTAAGGTCACTCATGCTATGCTGCTTTTTGACATTATCACATTATCACGGTCAGAGACTGCAGACATAGTACAGGAGACGGTCAGAGACTGCAGACATAGTACAGGAGATGGTCAGAGACTGCAGACATAGTACAGGAGATGGTCAGAGACTGCAGACATAGAACAGGAGATGATCAGACACTGCAGACATACTACAGGAGATCGTCAGAGACTGCAGACATACTACAGGAGATGGTCAGAGACTGCAGACATACTACAGGAGATGGTCAGAGACTGCAGACATACTGCAGGAGATCGCCAGAGACTGCAGACATACTACAGGAGATGGTCAAAGACTGCAGACATAGTACAGGAGATGGTCTGAGACTGTGGACATGGCACACGAGACGATCAGAAACTTCATACATAGCCTAAGAGGATAAGGACCTAGTAGGCAACCCCCGATCCGACCCCTGATTCCAGGGGGGGGGGGGGGAATTGCCCTCCCCTTGCCCCTATCTGCGGACGCCCATGGGTCTGGGCACTTGCAAGGTGGAAACTGAGTATGTAATCAAACAGCAGGGTGCTGCAGAAACAGTGATGTGATGATGATTTTTTTTTTGGGGTGGGTGGGTGGCAGTTAGAGCCGGCACACAGTAAAAATACTGCATACTGTCAAGCTGGAAGGCTGACACGGCACAGTACCTTCAATGTGGAATTCAGGGCAAACATCTATATACACAGTTAAAATACCCACATTTTTGCACTTTTATCCACCAAAGGGTTTGTAATTTTGTTCAGGCGCTCTTGTGGTTTACCCACCTCTAGTCAATCTGTCCAGTTAGGAAGATCACAGTGCTGCAGCTTTACTGCTGCCTGGGCCCCTTCTCTCTAACTGGACAGAGGTGAGCAGGCTGGAGGCAGAGAGTGGACATAGGTGTGGCATCTGCCTGGCTATACAGTGTGGTGCATATGTGCAAATCATGACAAGTGCCATCAGGGTGAGAAGTCAGGTGAATCTTTACAGTGGGGGCACTAAAAGAAAAATCCTGGTACAGGAGTGTAACCCTCATCTCTGATATTTAAAGCTAAAAAAAAAAGTGTAGGCTAGAGATCTACTCTTCGGTGTATAGTAAATAGATGGTGGCATACTTTTATTGTTTTCTTGATAACATATAAAGGCCATGAATGGAAATTTGCTGTACTTTTTCAGGCAGCGCCCTTTTTAGTTTACAGATAACTGAAAATGTGACCTTTAGTATTTGTGACAGATGTTATAAAAATGCTGAAGTGTTCTGTACAAATGTTTTTGAATTAGAAAAATACTTAACCAGTTCCGGACCGGCTTGCATACATTTACTGCTGCAGAGTGGCAGCGTAGAGTGAATCACCGCCTATAAACGCCGATCCGCGCACGAGCAGCTAGGGGGCGAGCGCAGGCCTCCGGTGGCGCAGTCACGCTCCCTGAGTGGGGCAGCAGGTTGGGCGGACTCGATGTCCGTCAGCGACCCGCAATCGTCTGTTAGAGAAGAAAAGCCGCAAACTGCTGATGTATACACGGCGGTTCCCAGCTGTGTCAGGCGGCATGCTAGAGATCTACTGATCCCTGTCACTGGGATCAGTTAGATCTCATATGCCCATGGTAGCCCAGCCCCCCCCCCACAATTAGAACACGCCTAGAGAACACAGTTAGCCCCTTGATTGCCCCCTGCAGGTTAACACCTTGCCTGCCAGTGACATTTATACAGTAATCAGTGGCTATTTACATTTCTGATGGCTGTATAAATGGTCCCAAAAAAGTGTCAAAAATGTCGTCCGACATGTCCGCCGCAATATCACAGTGCTGATAAAAAAATCACAGATCACCGCCATTACATGTAAAAAAAAAAAAGGAAAAATGCCATAAATTAATTCTCATGGTTTGTAAACGTGGTAACTGTTGCGCAAACCAATCAATAAATGCTGATTTTGATTTTTTTTCCATAAGTATGTAGAAGTAGATATATTGGCCAAAACTGATGAATAAATTTGTTTTTTGTTTTTTTTGGACATGTATTATAGCAAAAAGTAACAAATATTGTTTTATTTTTTTCAAAATTGTCGGTCTTTTTTTGGTTATAGCGGTGATCAGAAGTGAGGCAGAGGTGATCAAATACCACCAAAAGCAAGCTCTATTTGTGGGAAAAAACGGACGCCAATTTTGTTTGGGTACAACGTCGCATGACCGCGCAATTGTCAGTTAAAGCGAGGCAGTGCCGAATCACAAAAAGTGCTCTGGTCCTAATGTGGGAAATCCTTCCGGGGTTGAAGTGGTAAAGTGGATGTAAACCCTCACATATACCCAGTGAAGTGAACAGCCTCAGATACAAGCTCTCAGGTGTGAATGGGGAGCAGGTGTGCTAAATTTGGTGTTAGCGCTCTCACTCATACTGGTCACTGGAAGTTCAACATGGCACCTCATGGCAAAGAACTCTCTAAGGATCTGAAAAAAAGAACTGTTGCTCTAAATAAAGATGGCCTAGGCTATAAGAAGATTGCCAAGACCCTGAAGCTGAGCTGCGGCACGGTGGCCAAGACCATACAGCGGTTTAACAGGGCAGGTTTCATTCAGAATAGGCCTTGCCATGGTCGACCAAAGAAGTTGAGTGCACGTGCTCAGCGTCATATCCAGAGGTTGTCTATGGGAAATAGACGTATGAGTGCTGCCAGCATTGCTGCAGAGGTTGAAGGAGTGGGGGGGGGGGGTCAGCCTATCAGTGCTCAGACCATACGCCGCACACTGCATCAAATTGGTCTGCATGGCTGTCATCCCAGAAGGAAGCCTCTTCTAAAGATGATGCACAAAAAAGCCCGCAAACAGTTTACTGTGGTCTGATGAGACCAAGATAAACTTATTTGGTTCAGATGGTGTCAAGCGTGTGTGGTGGTAACCAGGTGAGGAGTACAAAGACAAGTGTGTCTTGCCTACAGTCAAGCATAGTGGTGGGAGTGTCATGGTCTGGGGCGGCATGAGTGCTGCCGGCACTGGGGAGCTACAGTTCATTAAGGGAACCATGAATGCCAACATGTACTGTGACATACTGAAGCAGAGCATGTTCCCCTCCCTTCGGAGACTGGGCCACAGGGCAGTATTCCAATATGATAACGACCCCAAACACACCTTCAAGGTGACCACTGCCTCACTAAAGAAGCTGAAGGTAAAGGTGATGGACTGGCCAAGCATGTCTCCAGACCTAAACCCTATTGCACATCTGTGGGGCATCCTCAGGTGGAAGTTGGAAGAGAGCAAGGTCTCTAATATTCACCAGCTCCGTGATGTCGTCATGGAGAAGTGGAAGAGGACTCCAGTGGCAACCTGTGAAGCTCTGGTGAACTCCATGCCCAAAAGGTTTAAGGCAGTGCATAAAAATAATGGTGGCCACGCAAAATATTGACACTTTGCTCGTGCCCGCCTCACTCCGGAGGAGTGGTCCGACAGTGGGAAATCCTTCCGGGGGTGAAGTGGTTAATGAATTCCATGCAATTAAGGTATAAAAACCTTCTGCAAGTAGCTCACCCCCCAGCCCCTCCTCATATATACCTGAGCTGATCTCAATCCAACAATGTGCACAAGAGCAGAGGCTCTCCCAGCTCTCTCTCCTTATTGGACAGACAGGCAGCAGCAAGAGCCATTGGCTCCAACTGCTATCGATGACTGCCATAAGGAGGGAGCAGGGGGCGGGACCAAGCCAAGCTCTATGTGTCAATGTGCACACAGAGTTGGCTTGGGAGCTACCATGCATGGCCACTTGCTATGGGGGGTACTTGGCAGGGGGTAGGAGCTACAAGCCCTGGTGGGAGAACCCAAAAGAGGAGGATCGGGGGGTGCAAGAACACAATAGCTTCGCAGGAGGGATTCCCCTATCAACACAGTCAGTGTTGATGGGGGAATCCCTAACATGGAGCTATTGTGTGCTCCCAGTTGGGCGTGGGCAGGGACAGTGATTATTGCTAGCAGTTATAGCCGCTAGCAATGATTGCATGTAAAAATCCAGCATGCTGGTTGTACCCAAGTGGTCGCAGGACAGAAAATCCCACCATCAATGGCCGGCTTTAAACACAAGAAAAAAGCTTTGTAGGCTTTCATGTTTATATACAATATGACAATTTTCAACAACTATGACCTGTCACAAAGTGCTAAAAGGAAAAACAGAAGCATGCAAACCCAGTGCAAACAATCAGCTTATCCTGTTCTACTGATAAAGAAATGCCATATCTATGTCTCCTGCACTTTGTACTTATCATAGCCTGTGTGAAGCCTGAGAGTCGCTTCACACAGGGCCGATCCAACTTCAGGTGTGATTTTGTAGGCTATTTGAACGCGACTTCAAGGCGTCTTCAGCGTGACTTTGGGCAACTTACAACGTGACTTAAAGCAACCTCCATGCCCAGTGACTTTGCCTGTGTCCAATTAGAGAATATAGTTCTTCTGACATCATTCCTTTTACCTGGCTAAATTCTTTACTTTAACCACTTGCCGACCGCCGATCGGCATCTGACGGCGACAAAGTGGTTCGTTATCGCAAAACGCCGTCATACGACGGCGGCTGCGATAACGCGCACTGTGAGCGTACAGTCTTCTTGATATAAGAGATTAACCTGTGTCCGTTTCAGTGACCCGTACCTCCAACGAAATTCAGTGCAACATTCAACGGGTTTCAGTGCGACTTCTGCGGAACTTCAGCGCAAGTTTATCGGATGTTTTAGTGTGGACTTCAACCTAGCCGGGACACACTTCGCTGAGAGTCCGAAGTGTGTCCGATACTATTCATGTTTCACGTCCTCTGTATCTATACCGTAAAGAAATAGTCATCTTGTCCTATTCGACTAACAAACGTGACCCAAACGTACGAAGACAAAAAGGA
>BLSH010211970.1:804866-815195 GCA_018402905.1 Glandirana rugosa | reverse complement strand
TTTTGGTTTCATATTGAAAAGACTGCCCTCCTGAACCTTATTCACCCCCTTGATGTATTTAAAGGTTTCAATCATGTCTCCCCTCTCCCTTCTTTCCTCCAGACTGTACATATTAAGTTCCTGAAGTTGCTCTTGATATGTTTTATCCCCCAGACCTTTCACCATTTTTGTTACCCGTCTCTGAACTTGTTCTATTTTATCAATATCTTTTTGTAAGCGAGGTCTCCAGAACTGGACACAGTATTCTAAGTGAGGTCTCACTAAAGATCTATATAGAGGAATCAGAACCTCCTTCCTCCTGCTGGTGATCCCTCTACTGATACATCCCAGAATTCTATTTGCTTTTCCCACTGCCTGGTCACACTGTTTGCTCATTTTGCAATCATCTGAAATAAGCACCCCCAAATCTTTTTCTTCTGTAGTGCTGGCTAACACTGTGCCCCCAATGCTGTACTCTCTAAGGGGATTCCTGTTGCCTAGGTGCATTATTTTACATTTAGAAATATTGAATTGCAGTCTCCACTGCTTTGACCAATCTTCCAGCAATGCCAACTCATGTTCCATGTTACAGACACCTCCAGGGATATCAACCCTACTACACACCTTTGTATCATCAGCAAAGAAACATACATTGCCCAACAAACCTTTAGTTATATCACTTACATATAGGTTAAATAGAACAGGACCCAGTACAGAGCCTTGTGGTACCCCACTAGTGACTGGTCTCTGTTCTGAGTGAACCCCATTTACAACCACACTCTGGGATCTATCCTTTAGCCAACTGCATATCCACTGAACCACCCAAGGGTTAAGTCCCAGCTTGTACAACTTTTGTATTAGATCATTATGTGGAACTGTATCAAATGCCTTGCTGAAATCAAGATACGCTATGTTCACAGCACCACCCTGGTCCAAAACACTGGTAATATAGTCATAAAAATTCAATCAGATTTGTCTGACACAATCTGCCCTCAGTAAAGTCATGCTGCTTTGGGTCCAGCAAGCTGTGTATTTTTAGGTGATCAATGATCCTTCTTTTCAGGAGTGATTCCATTATCTTGACTACAATTGATGTTAAACTTACTGGCCTGTAATTGCCAGCTTCTACCTTGCTGCCCTTCTTGTGGATAGGTACAATATTAGCTATCTGCCAATCATGGGGAACTTCTCCTGTTCGAAGAGATTGATTAAAAAGATCCGCTAATCAGGGGAGGGCTGGGCTGGGGGGCAGGGTTGCAAATGCCCCCCAGGCCACCCTAACTTACATTCAAAATGGCCGACGGCCGCTGTTCGCTCACACTTTTTTCTTCTTGTGGAGGAAGGAAGTAGGGGACAGGGGCACAGCCACCAACTAACTGCAGGCAAGGGGGGGGTGCCCAGGGCCGGCCCTACCATGGATCCCGTTGGGCTCATTGGCTGCCTTGGGGGGCGCCACCGGATTACACAGAGCGGGGATCTCCCGCTTACAAAGTCCTACCTCCTGGACCAGCTTCTATAATAGACAGCACACTGGTGATGTCTATCATAGGAGCCGGTCCAGGAGGTGGGACTTCATATGACAGCGGCCGCACCAGGTAAGAGGGAGATCCCCGCTCTGTTTAATCCGGCGGCTCTCCTCTCTCTGCATTGGAGGGGCACTGGTGAGGCTGCATTGATGAGCATTGGACAGGCTGCACTGATCAGGCTGTGCTGATGGGCACTGGCGAGGCAGCATTGGTGGGCACTGGTGAGGATGCATTGGTGGGCACTGATGAGCTGCATTGATGCATTATTTTTGTTAGTCCTCCTTTGTTGCTATTAACATTAAATTATGTTACCACATTTATTTGTCTCACTTCATAACATCAATATCCGTTCTAAAACCAGGTGGGCATGGATGGTGAGCTGATTCGGTGGTTCAATGGGCCACTTGACTGGACTTGCCCCCCCAGGCCTGAGGCTGCCAGCCCTCCCCTGCTTTGGAGTGTGGGAGGAAACCCACGTAGGCACAGGGAGAACATGCAAACTCGAGGCAGGTAGTTTCGTAGTTGGGATTTGAACCAGCAACCCTTTTTCTGCCAGGCAAAAGTGCTATCCATTACACCACTGGAGAGTAGTCTTACAGTCGATGCACTAGCAGATTCAACCTAGGTTCACATTGGTATGATTTGGCATGCGATTTGACATGTCAAATTGCATGCCAAATCAGCGGCTATAGCCGGCAATGGCACTGTCCGAATTGGTGTGATGCCGCATCTGCCCGGTACACACAATGAGATTATCGGGCGAATGATCGTCCAGTTTTCTTTGCATGCCAATGGCAGATCGAATCGGAAGAGTTTACTTTTATCACGAAAATTCTTGTACGACAGAATAAAAAAATCGGAAGTGATATGGTGTGTTGTAGTGTATTTGTATTGCATTTTCGAACGACAACTGTACTAAAAATCGTATGATCGGGCATCGTGCGAGAAAATTTTTCTTGCATGTCCGATCATGTCCGGATGGAAAACATCAGATGAACTGTCATGGTCGGCTCTCCAAAGCTCTGTACTAACAATCTGATTATCGCACGATCGCTTCGAAAGCGGCATTTTCCATACGATTTTCTGATTGTGTGTACGAGGCTTTAAAAGTAGTTTCTGTACTACTTTTGGCGACTTCGGGTGCAATTTCAATAGACATCTGTGCAGCAGCCCACACCGATGTCTCTGAAATCGCCCCTGAAGTTGGACTGACAGGAGGGAATGAAATTGTGCGATTTCAGCTGAACTCGGACGATTTCAATCCCGCAGCAATGTGAGCCTAGGCTAAGAGGAACAAATTAAAGCCAAACTCCAGCTAACACTTTTTAGACAGCTACACCAGCTTTTTTTGCTTTTGGGATGAAGGTTTTACATCAGTGAACAAAAGCTGATCATTATAGGCACCCTTGGCAGTGGTAATTGTTTTTTTATCAAATGTCTAACTGCCACTTTTGCTGGACAGTCTGTTAAAGGAAGTTGAAAAATAACCGATTTAACTAGCTGGATCACCAGGTAAAAACATAAAAATAAAAATTAAAAAATAAAAATAATGCATCCACCTGGCTAAGAATTGTTGCTGCAATATAACACATTTTTGTTTTTGGGTTTCTTTCTGCATTTAAAAATACAATTATATTTTTAATGAATACAAAACTTTATTAAATGGCGTTTTTGTCTCTGCTTAAACTTAGGCTTTAAAACAAAAAAGATATTTTAAGGCCTTGTGCGCGCAAGACTATAAAAAACTCTTTTCAACCTCTAAACTCACCTAAACCCTAGGCACGTTTAGCGCTTGAGCATTCATTCATTCCAATAGACAGAATAAATTAATATTCTGACCAATGGAATGAATGAACGCCCAAATCCTTGATGCGCCTAAAGGCACCTAAACGCTTGGTGCATATTGTAAGCTGCTTTTTTCCTGCCAGCAGCAAATGCGTCCAGGGGAGTAAAAGCTATTGTTCTGTATGCATGAGGCCTAAATGTTATCCTCTCCATGAAGAACAGTTTCAATAGATAATCACTTAAGATAATTTTCAAATGTTGATATTAACAGTTGGAGAAGTGAAATAAAAATGTGGTAAAAAAAAAAAAATAGGTAAGAAGATAGCATTAACCATTGTAAAGGGTAAAGGCAGGGTAGGGAATTATATGAACATTTAAATCATTTGGGGAGTTGCCAGGGGGTCCTAAAATTTAGAGATATATGGAGGATGCCACACTGACCTCTGCTTTCTTGTGAAAATGTTTGATTTCTGGCTGTCATTTTGTATCTGTGGCTTCAGTACTTTTTTTGGTCACTGATCTGGAACTGGTCTGATGTAAATCCAAAGTTCCAGCAGGGCAACCCCCTTTCCCCAGAATCCCAATTTCATAGAGCCTTGCCCTCCCACAGACACCCCCCAAACAACTTGTATTTTTTTTAAATTGCATACTTTTTTTCAAGTGTCTTCTGGTCAGTCACATGATGAATGGAGTATTCTTCTTCCTCTCCTCTAGTTGTTCTCAATGCTGCAGGGAATGGCATTCATGATGTCAGTGCCATTCTCTAAAATACTGTACTGTGATCTCAGTCTGTCAAGATGACACCCACCCTCAGTCCCTAAGGACCCAGGAAGTGAGCTGAAAGGAGAAGTATGGGATTAAAAGAAAAAATACTTAACTCTATGCTGCAGCATCTGTGTGATGCTGCAGCTGTCCCATGTCAGCTCTACTGCAAGCCTGAGAACTGAGCGATCCCGTGACCGGCAGGCATCACTCTTTACTCTGCCCCTCTAGAGCTTACTGGAGAGCCAGGCTGGGGGGTGGGTGGCAGCAGCTTGCTCCGGCTCTCAGCCACACACTGAAAGGAGGAGCCAGCTGTCAGGCAGTGGGGTGGATCTTGACAATGTTGTTGGGATGCTTCCCAAGCCTGAAGCAGCTGTGCCCCGTCTGCTGATAACAAACAATAGCTTGCTATCAGCTGGCACAGTAGGACAAAGGTAATTGTTTTCTTGTGACCAACAAGAGAAGTATGGCCAAAAAAGCTTTGTTCAAACCTCTTTGAATGATGCTGGGTGTTATTCAACCTGGAAAAGGACTGATAGCTAGAGGCAAAGGAGGATGGGAAGGGCAGCATTGGAGTGCAGAAAGGGTGAATAATGATTTGAAACTTTTTTTTTAGAATGCAAATTGTAAAAAAAGAAAAAACTTCAATTGCGCTTTAAGGCTACGTTCACACTGTAGCTGCGGACGTGGTCGCGGTAAAACCCCGCTTTTTCTAGCGGAGTTTTACCGGCTATATGGCTCCGCTATCCAATCGGGAGCACAGCGCTTTTAACCCCTCCACAAGGGGTTAAAACGGGGTCAAAAGTGCCGAGGCGGTGTGCAGCCGCTTCGGAAGTGCTTGCCATTCATTTCAATGGCAGGGGTGGTACAGGAGCGGGTATATACACCGCTCACCACACCGTCCCAAAGATGCGGCTTGTAGGACTTTTTGTAACATCCTGCAAGCGCACCGCCCCAGTGTGAAAGCACTCTGACTTTTTGAGGGGGGGGATTTGTGAGGCGCTTTACAGGCGCTATTTTTAGCTAAATAGCATCTGTAAAGCGCCTCAGTGTGAAAGTAGCTTAACTGTGGCTGCGTGTTTCTTTTTCATACAGTGACTGAAATTACTGAAGACACAGACAGCCAAGTATCTAACATTTTTAAAAGGAGTTTGGAAATGGCTGCCTGAATATTGCTCTCAGCGCAGGTTTCTAGTAGCTCAGGATTATAGGGGAAGCATTGAACATTTTATTCTTTCCCACTGTGTTTCCCTTCACCCCTTTCTACAGCTTTGAAGAATCAACAACCCATGAATCTGGAAGATATCTTAGCCAAATATACTCTACCTGTTACTGTCCAAACATCCAAGGTTTTATCATATAAGCAAAAGGGAGATATGAAGTCTCAGGATGAAATGTTATCCGAACTGACGCTGCAAGATACTTATGAGGAAATGTTCCTATTTGGACATCCTATTGACAAAGGTAAGTGGACTCAACAATCATTTAGTTTGGACATGAATCAGATCGCATGGGTGTGATTCTCGTGCGGACCATAAAAAGGGTCCTGTGCGAGTTTGGTCCGAATGCAATGCGAATCCAGCCATACTAGCTGTATGGCTTAAATCGCACCGCACGGACATTGCATGTGATTTGCACTGCAGTGTGGTGCGAATCACATGCGATCTCGCAAAGTGCAGTAGTGTGAACCGGCACTTAGGTGTTAGATTGAAAAGAAGAAGCAAAATGAATCTGCTTTTAACATACCAAAGCTCCAAGGGACCCAAAGAAGGCTTTTATGTTTCTTTCCTTGATACATTGAAGAAGTCTGAAATAGCCTCAGTATTCATATAAAGGAAAAAACGTGATGTGGAAACCGGCACTGAAATCGCGCTGATTCCTGCATCGCACAAGTGTGTACCCAGGCTGAGACAACGTGGGAGGGTATATTACAATCTGATTAGAGTGCAGTGCACAACACTTTTTTGTCACGTTGCACTTTCACTTCTTTTGAAAAGAATCAGGGAGGCACATATACAAACTGTTGTAATTCCTACACCGTTTACCTGATTTGGATGTAAATACCCTCAAATTAAAGCTGGAAGTCTTCAGTTAAAGTACATCTTGTTTGTTTCATTTCAAATCCATTGTGGTGGTGTATAGAGCCAAAAAGATTAGAATTGTGTCAATGTCCCAATATTTATGGACCTGACTGTAGAGGTTTGCGATCATGTCTGCCTAAAAAATCGGAATGTTTGTGTGAAAGGAACCTAAATGTAGATTATTATTGCTCTATTGCTCTGCCTCTAATCCAG
Source organism: Glandirana rugosa (assembly GCA_018402905.1). Lineage (NCBI taxonomy): Eukaryota > Metazoa > Chordata > Amphibia > Anura > Ranidae > Glandirana > Glandirana rugosa. Next base: position 808,849 of record BLSH010211970.1, on the reverse strand, counting down.
AATCCATTCAGTTATAACAGGGTCAGTTATGTGTTCATATGGAACAGCAATGACTATGGCATGAATGATATACAGTATGTCATACTTATACTCTGTAATAACAGGGTTCTTGTATTTGGATATTGGCAGACTAGGGACATGTGCTGATGGGCTCTTTATCAGTAGGGATGGGCCAAACACCCTCCTGTTCAGTTTGCAGCAGAACTCCCAAATAGGGGAAATGTTCTAACCCGAACGGCGAACCCCATTGAAGCCTTTAACAAGGTGGGCATCATGATTGATGATGGATTTACATCGAGTGATACTATATTTTTATTTTTTAATAAAGGACTTGTCAAAAACTGTTTCTTGTGGTTGTTACTTTTTGATGAATGAGTAGTGTACAATGTACTCGATACCCATTCACACGAGGGGGGGGCGGGATCTGATCAGATTCCGATAAGCCCCCCACGCGCAGACCCGACAACCACAGCCCGGGGTTGTCAAGAAGAGCCCCCTGTCCCCATCAACATGGGCCTTGTCCTCATCAACATACCCCAAAGCGCCCACCCCCCCATGTTGAGGGCATTGGGCCTGGTATATTTCAGGAGGGGGGCACTTTTTTTTTCTTTTTATTCAGCTGTCAGCGGGGAAAGCCATTGGCAGCTGATGACTCATCGGTTGTTAAGGATGCCGAGGCTGGCTTTCCAGCCCCGCTCCTTAACAACCAGCTTACACTGCACCCTGATTGGGCAAAGCTTTGCCCAATCGGGGCGCAGAATGCACTGTGCAGCGCTTAGTGTATTGCAGAGTGTTCGTCGGGGCGAACAGGCAAATGTTCGGCCCGAACTCATGCTCAGGCCACACCATTCCCCCATCCCTATTTATCACTTTAAAAGGGTTGCCATTCCTATTACTTTTCTATGCGAATGCAAAACCTTCTTGAAGCAAGTCAAACGCAGGTCAGAAGAAAATCAACTGCAGGTTAAATGGACTTAGCAATGTATTTTGAATGATCTCAGAAGCATCTCAAACTGACACCATTGGCACAAGTGCTAAACATTAACTACATAGGGAAATGATAAAGCTGTAATTGAGTTTCCTTTCTGATTCGTAACTTGAATATTGTTGGCATGGAATAGACAAAATGATTGCATATTTTTCTCAAATATTCCTATTGCAACCCCCCATCTATGCTGTGTAATTGCTACTATGTATTGAAATTAGTAGAACAGCATAATAATTCTTCATTCCTATTTTCTTATAAAGGTAAATTGTTTGTAGAGGAGTCTATAATCATTCCAATGTACATGACAGAGCTGAAACTGGCGGTGGCAATGGGATTTAAGGATGGAAATACAGATAGATGGAACTCGTTATGTAGTTTGTTAACCCAGCAAGTCAAAAATCAAGGCAACACTACAAATGTCACTTTTGATGGTAAGTTGTTGGTTGCATGTACAATTACTGGCAGAAATGGGACTGTGCAAAATTATCATGTACCATCTCTTAAAGTCCAGGTTTCCTGTCACTTTAAATAGTTCATTTGGGCCAAACTACCCCAAACAACCGATTTTCCTTATTAATTGATTCAGCCACTGCGTGTGTTATACTTTAGTGGCATCAGCTACATACAGTATGTGGCACTGTGTTCTAAAGCAGTATCGGTGACTTCCCATCTGCTGCCAGAACAAACTTGAGTTGGCCTGACCTGCCATTCAAGCCTTGTATTTTTATCAATGAATACAGGGCTTCTTCTGGTTGGCTGCGGTGAAGATCATGATATCACCTACTTGCCTCTTCAGCTCAGCCAATCAGAAGAAGCCTTGTATTCACTGATAAATGTACAAGCTTCTCCTGAATGTCTGAGAAGCATTCCGGCCGACTCAGTTTTGTTCCGGCGGCAAAAAAGGAAGTCACCCATGCAGCTGAGGAACACGGAGCCACATACTGTATACAGCCCATGCTAGTAGAGTATGATACAGCGGCCATATCCCATAGACATGTACAATAAAATGTTTTTTTGGGGTCAGCTTGGCCCAAACAAACTATTAAACTTGACGTCCAGGTTTCTTGTCACTTTAAGTCCAGCTTGTGGAAATGTGATATGCAGAAAATAGACAGACAAACTTCCTAGCCCACTAGCTCTTCTGTGACCACAGACATGTTTATTTGAAAATCTTAATATACTATTTGCTGCCATTTAACTGTGCAGTAGATTCCTGTTTGAATCTACCTTGATTCTACATCTTTCCAAACTGGCAAGAGGATTGAGATCTCTTTCTGCAATAAGAGGAGTGAGAATACATGGTGAGGAGGTTCCAACAGGGAGATCTCACTTCTGTAGTCCCAAAGATAATGAAGTGAAAAAGTCATGATTCGGGTCACCACCATTCATTCAAAAATATTTGATTTTGGAGGAAGGACAATTAGTATAGTGATCCACCCACAAAAGTAGATTACATTTCTTCTCTTCACATTTTAAATGGAATGTTATTGTTATAGAGCATAATATAGAAAGATGCATTAAATGTCATTTGAATTCACTTGTCATCTTACTCTTTCCCTACAGAGATTTTATTGCTAGATAAAAAGGATGTCAATCCGCAAGAGCCCAGTTACAGCACCATTGAGCCAATATATATTGACCTCAATGAAATCAACAATGACACCAAGCCACCTCTGGAAAATAAAGGAAGCGGCAATGTGTATCAGTTTCATATTGTGTCAGAACTGAAGCAAATGCAACAGACCCAAAACAGAGTTATGCCAAAATCCCCATCAGTAAACTCCTTCAAATCCACTGATGACGTCCCAAAAAACCTGCACAATTTGACCCCAAATCCAGGGAAACCAGAATCCCCAACAGTACAACCCTTCAAATCCATTCATGATGTTCCAAAAGACCTTTACAATCTCACCCTAAATCCAGTGAAACCAGAATCTCCAACAGTACAATCCTTCAAATCCATTCATGATGTCCCAAAAGACCTTCACAAACTGACTGTTAAACAAGTGTGTGAATGTCTGACATTTCTCAATATGAGCCAATACATACAAGCTTTTGAAGCATCTCAGGTGGATGGCCAGCTAGTTTATGACCTTAACCAAGAGATGATGAAGAGCTGCTTGGGCATGAACGGACTTAACTGTGTAAAATTTTTGAAGTTCCGGGATGGATGGAGACCTAATCTGGATGGATAGCAGTAGAGGAGCAAGCCGCAGTCACAGAGTTCAGGGATGTTCATGACTAACAGTCAATTTCTATGATAACACAAGAAGGACTGTTTGTCATTTAAACATTGTATTTCTCTGTTTATGAAAAGTTTAACAAACTTGGATTTGTCACTTTTCCCAGTACACTGTTTTCAGCCTTGTGCTTGGGAGGGACTCAGGCATAAGGAATTTGTGCTGATTGATCCCCCCCTTTGGAAACATGTGTGTACTTGCCTTGTATCCTCCAGATTAATTCATCATAAAATATTTGTAAATCCCAATAAGGAATTTATCTTATTTTGCTTAATTTTGGTATTTTAAATATACCATTAAACAGGTTTTATAATATCTGTAATAACAGATAAAAATACCTGTTGATCCTGCCAGAAATCCATTGCTGTATTGTTTCTCGTGCACTCTGCAATGTTAGCTTATGTTGTGTTATCTTCCTTCCCAGGTAACTCAGTTAACTGCAAAACACCTTACCCTATGTTATGGAGTTGAGGAGATGGAAAAGTGTTCTGTAGTCCAAAAACACTTCCTTTCCTAGGGTGACAATGCTGTTCCTGCATAGATACAGCACAGTAAGCATGTGTTGTCACCGTAGAATGGGAAGTGTGTAACTAGCAGGATCATTAGGTGAGAATAAAGGAGCAAAGACTGAAAAAAAAATAAACAAATGCAGCCACCACATTTAACCACCTCAATACAGGGCGCTCCCCCCCCCTCCCCCCTCCTGCCCAGGCCAATTTTCAGCTTTCTGCGCTGTCACACTTTAAATGACAATT
>BLSH010211970.1:791281-804856 GCA_018402905.1 Glandirana rugosa | reverse complement strand
GCTTCCCCCCCCCCCCCCCCCTTCCTGCCCATGCCAATTTTCAGCTTTCAGCGCTGTCACACTTTGAATGACAATGGCGCGGTCATGCAACGCTGTACCCAAATTAATTTTTTTATAATTTTTTTCCCACAAATAGAGTTTTCTTTTGGTGGTATTTAATCATTGCTGGGTTTTTTTTTTTTTTGCTGAAAAAAGGTCAAATTAAAAAAAAAAAAAAAGAAGTTCCTCTTAGTTTGTCAGAAAAATTTGTAAATAAGTAATTTTTCTTCTTCACTAATGTGGCTGCACTGATGGACACTGATAGGTGGCACTGATGTTTTCAGTGAACAAATATTTTCAGATATTTCTTATCATTGTTTCTTTTTTTTTATATGCATTCTCTACATTTTACATGCTTGCTGTGATATATTTTCATTATTGTTCTACAAATTAGTCACTTCTTAGCTATTTATGTATGCACCCCTTCTAAGCTCAGTCTGTACCCTGTACCTAGCAAGACTCCAAATGGCCTTATGAGATTGTGATGCCATGGAGGCTGATCTACCTTTTCCTAGCCCGTATTGTCATTTGGGACATACACCTATTGGATGGGGCCCTTTCCTACATGACCCCCATTCACCCTGCTCATTCCATTGCCTATTCTCCCCTTCTCTTCTTCCTTGCCCCTCCCCAACCCCCCTTTTTGCTCTTTCTTCACTCCTCCCTTGTTTAGGCATGTTACCCCTCACCCTCTTTTTTTTATATAAGAACTTGGTTTTTTTTGAGTGCTCAGACCCACATATAGCATGGTGTATAAAGATTTTGTTACCTTTAGTCTGTACAGCTCCACTGAGCCAGGGAAATAAACAAGCTCGCATATTGCTGTACTTTACAATGTTTGCTTCCTGTATCATTGACATTATGACAATGACCTTGTACTTGGATATCCCAATGTGTCATTGTTGCATATGATCTCTATACTCTGATCTTCTGGTAAATAAAGAAGCTATTTATGTAAAAGACTGTGTATTTGGCTAGTCTGATAAAGACCTTTTGAGATGAGTAAAGGAAGTCTACTGTTTTCAATCAGTTGATAAGACTGGTAGATTTCCAGTGTTAGAAAGGACAGTAAAGCACACTTATTCTGCTACACAAACCGGAAAACAGTCTGCGTATATAATGATAAAATAGATATGCTTTATGCAAATTAATATATAAAATGATACTTAAAACAAGGTTTCCTAACATGCAGGGGAGGGCTGGGCCAGGGGGCAGGGTGGCAATTGCCCCCCAGGCCACCGTAACTTACATTCAAAATGTCCGATAGCTGCTGCCCGCTCACACTTTTTTCTTCTTGTGGAGGAAGGAAGAAGGGGCCAGGGGATTACACAGAGCGGGGATCTCCCACTTACCAGGCTGTGCTGATGGGCACTGGCAAGGCTGCATTGATGGGCACTGATCAGGCTGCAATGATTAGCACTGATCAAGCTGTGCTGATGGGCTATGGCGAGCCTGCAGTGATGAGTACTGATCAGGTTGCATTTGATAGGCACTGGTGAGGCTGCATTGATGAGGCTAAGCTGATAGGCACTGATGAAGCTGCATTGATGCATTATTTTTGTTAAACCTCCTTTGTTGCTATTAACATTAAATTATGTTACCACATTGTATCATATTTGTCTTCATAACAACAATATCTGTTCTAAAACCAGGTGGGCATGGATGGTGAGCTGATTCTGTGGTTCAGTGGGCCACTTGACTGGACGTGCCCCCCAGGCCTAAGGCTGCCAGCCCTCCCCTGCTAACACATTATCACACAGATGAGATTATTTACAATTTTAGATTGACTTTAAACTAAACGTGTGCTCAGAAAATATATTGAACATGCATGCGTGGGTACAAAGAAGCATTGGCATTTACAAGAGTAGAGCTGCATACAGCCATTCACTTGTATGGGCCTCTATGTGGCACATGCAGCTCCCTAAGCATGGGAAAGCACCCAGAAATCCCCCCAAAACGCCTACAAATAGCTGTGTGCATGAACCCTGAGAGATGAGAGATTAATGACGCTTATACTTTTTTTTTTCTAACAAACAATTTCCTGAAGTTAAAGCAGTGCAAAGCCTATTTATTATAAGGGGTATGTGTTGCCTATTTTTTAAATATAGTCTGTTTAAACATTGACAGGACAGATAAGTAGTACATTTTAATTTTTCAACCATGCATACAAATATCACCTTTGGAAGAACAACAGGATAATGACCACATAATGTATTGATGTACACTACTTATGATTGCACATTATATCACATATAATAATTTGCACTGCCCAATAACTGTGTCTTTCATTCAAAACCCACAAAAAAAGAAAGTTTGAAGGAAAGTTTGAAAGTTGGATATACAGTTTGAAAGAAAGAAGCTTTCCAAAGAAAGTTTGAAAGAAAGAAAAAAGTTTTATTAGTTAAAAGTTTGAAAGAACAAAATAGAGAAAGAAAGAGAAAGAAAGAACAAAAGAGAAAAAGAAAGCATGTTTGAACGAAAGTTTGAAAAGAGGTTTGAAAGAAAGATAGAAGCTTTGAAAGAATGACAGTTTGAAGGAGGGGAGGGGAAGGGAGGAGAGGGAGAGGAGTAGAAGAGGAGAGGAGTAGAAGAAGCCGCTTTTACATGTTTTTCTATGGTAGCCTATGTATCCGTGCACACATAGGCATTTACAGGTGTATTAGAAGAGCTTTTGGGTAGGGAAAAAAAAAAACGCTTGATGCGCTTCTGCGGCATTGGCAGAGAGCGCTGATCGGGAGTCGATCGGCTGCTGGTTTGCTAGCAACCTGGCATGGTGTCCACCGTAGCATTTGCAGTGGCAAGGCAGTGTAGGTCTGTCCATAAGAGGGATTACTTTGGCGCAGTCGATCAGCTTAAACATGTATTGCAATATATGTGAATTAAACGTCCGTTTTACATTTGCATAGTTTGCTTTAATGTGTTTTTATTACTTTTTGACACTTTTTTTGGTGAATGGGTACGGGCACTATGCACTCCATACTCATTCACATAGGGGGCGGCTGGGATCTGTTAAAGGGGGCTTCCAGATTCCTATAAGCCCCCTGCTCGCAGACCCCCACAACCACAGCCCAGGGTTATGGGGATGAGGCCCTTGTCACCATCAACCTGGTGACAAGGTGCTTTGGGGCGAAGGATAGAGCCCCCCTGCCCCAAAGCACCCACTGCCTCATTTTGAGGGCATGTGACCTGGTATGGTTCAGGAGGGAGGGGGCACTCGCTCGTCCCCCCTTTCCTGGCCTGCCAGGCTGCATGCCTGGCTTATGGATCTGGTATGGATTTTGGGAGAGACCCCACTTTTTTGACATTATGGTGTGGGGTTCCCCTTAAAATCATTACCAGACCTGAATGGCTTTGTATGGATTGGAGGGGAGGGCCCACACTATTGTTTTTTCACTTTTTAATTGCCGGCAATTTTTTAAAAGCCCATTGACAGCTGATAACTCATCGGTTGTTTGGGAAGCCGCGGCTGGCTTCCCTCTTCACCGCGCCCTGATCGGGCAAAGCTTTGCCCGATCAGGGCTTAGAATGCACTCTGCAATGTGCAGTACATTGCAGGGCATTCGGCAGGATGAATACTCGCTGAACACCCTGCAAATTCGGGTGTTCGCCGAAGGGACGAACAGGTGATGTTTGGGCCGAACTTTTGCTTGGCCCGAACTGTTCGCCCAACTCTAGTGATCACCTTCCAGTATATTAGTAGGCGAACCTGTTTATTGCAACATAATTTATATTATATAGCTCTTGCTACTTGTTCCTTCTGGTTTGGGATTCTATAGCTAGTTTTAGCTTAGGGCTCAATCACCAGCATAGGCTAGAGCCAAGTTAGGCATCTGAAGGCCACTGCTGGTAGTTAGAGGTCCGGTTGTATTACATATTAGAAAATACTAGGGTCTAAGACGCAGTGTAGATAGGTTGACTCTGAGTTCCAGTGCCATAGCACGGTTTCCGCTGGTGAGAATCTGCGCTCCAGGCTGTTTGGACAAAGGTTGGAGGATCTCCCCATCACTACTGTGTTCAGGGCTCCGTCTTCAGTGCTCCGACGTAAAGACGAACACCACATTGCGATCATCTTCAGGCACCACTGCAACTGGACCTTGCTTCAACATTCATCTGGAGGTATCTTTATTAATAACTATATATACCCGGGTATATGTGCACAATTCCACTAGGACTCTTGTTGGCCCCTTTGCTGATAATATATGTTTGTACATTGGATGCACTGTATGTACTATTTTTAATCTTATATAAAGCTTGCATTATTTCTGTACTGGTGTGCATATATAATCATATGATTAATGTTATATGCTGGTTGCAGTAGTTCATCTCCTAATTACTTTGATTAGATTTCTGTTTAATTTCCCAAGAAGGAAACCCCCGCTGAGGCCCTGCCCTGGGTGGCTTAGGTGGAGGAAATGGCAATTTGTTTATTACACCCACTCTTCTACTTAGTGAAGGTTCTGGTTCTGTTATGTACTTAGTACAGGTTTAACACAATATCCTGTTTGGAGAGGGCAATTTCTCATACACCCCCCTCCCCCACAATGAAAAAAAAGAAAGAAAAGAGCACTACTTAGCACTAAGAAAATGTAGAATACATGTTTTTTTTAAACTTTAATCTCCCTGGCGGTAATCGCGAGTGTGGCTCGGGGTTCATTTTCAGTACCAAAAGCGGTAACCCCGAGCCACACTCAGGATTACACTGTAACATTCCTCCAATGTTACTTACCTTGTCCTTACGATCCCACAATGTCCTCCCTCCGCCCAATGCATCTGGGTTCCGGGCTCCGTTCCCTGCGAGCGCCGTGATGCATGGGGGCGGAGCCGGTGGGAAATTTAAAAAGTACAAAACATAAACACACACACAATACATTGTAATCTGTAAATTACATTACTGTATCAGATCATTTCACCTCAGATTTGTCCCTAGTGCTTGCCCAGTGCCCTGCCTGCACATTTACCATTTTTTCTGCCATTCTTTCTGCCTGGAAACATGAGAGCGTCCATGGCCTCCAAAAAGCATCCCTCTACATCAAAAGCGCTTTTGGACCAGTAAGAAGACAGCGATAGTGAATAAGAATCACTTGCAGATTTGAGGAGAAATTCATCATCAGACACTGAAAGTGACAACAGCGACGATTCTGCAACTGAGCTCAGTGATGTGGGAACTTGGTGCTCTATTGACTGTGGTACAGATCCCACAGCGCCCCAAAAATTGCTATTTACTGGAGCACCTGGTATGAAAGTAGACGTTGAAGACGACAACCCCTTGGCATACTTGCAACTATTTCTGACCAATGAGGTTATTGAAAAAATAGTTACTGATACAAACTGGTACCAAGAGCAACAATTAGCTACTCTGCATCATAAGTTTCCAAGAAGCAGAAAGTGGTAACCAGTGACCAAAGATGACATTTGGAAATTTCTGGGCCTCATAATACTTCTGGGAGTGGTGGAGAAACCCCTACAGAAGTGGTATTGGACAACTAATAAATTACTTGCTACTTTGGCACGGTCATATTAGAGTACATATTTCCCCTGATCATGATATATTTACACTTTGAAAACAACGAAGAATTTGATGAAACTACTCATCCTACACCAAAAATAAAGAAAATTTGGGAAGTATCTCAAATGATTCTAAAGAATTTCCAACAGAGCCATATGCCAGAAAGAGATATCAGCATAGATGAAAGTCTAATGGCCTACAAGGGAACGCTCAGCCGGGTACAATACCCTGCATCAAAGAGAGCAGGATTTGGCATAAAATCCTTAATGCTATGCGAATTGTCAACTGGCTACATTTGGAATTCAGTCATATACACTGGAAAAGGAACACAATTCAATCCAAAATACAGCAACTATGGAATGGCAACATCTTCCATTCTTTCACTCATTGAGCCATTGCTAAATCAGGGCTATTGCATAACAACCAACAACTTTTATACATATCCTGAACTTTATGAGTTTCTTCTGCAAAACAAAACAGATGCTTATGGAACTGCTAGGACTAACTGGCGTAACATGTTTGGCAATGAGAAGCTGAAGACTGCAGAAATGGTTGCCTGGCAGAAAGGCAAAATTATGGCACTGCGATGGTGGGAAAAGAAAGATGTGTGCCTAATGAAAGCAATCATGAAGCCACAAGTAATGATTGACTACAATAACATGATGGGAGGTGTCGACAGAGCCGACCAAGCAATGACATTCTACCCAGCAATGAGGAAACAGCAAAAGAAGTACTACAAGAAGATCTTCAGGCATCTTCTTCAGCAATGCTTGGGGAATGCCTACATTCTGCTAAAAAAAAGCCTGTGATTCATTGTGACTTCATTTGGAAAGTTGCAGAACGTATCTTTGTGAACCACCAAACACCGTCAATGACTGTGAGTAGAGTTGGACATCGTGATGTTGGTGTTTGCAACCCAGAACGCCTGACTGGTCATCACTTCATGGACTACATCCCGCCAACCGAGAAAAAGTCAGCACCTACAAGGATGCATGGTTTGTTGCTCGAAGCAAGATGACAATGGAAAGAAAATCCAAGAGGAAACCAGGTTCCATTGTCCTGATTGTGACGTCGGACTTTGTGCAGTCCCATGTTTCAAAATTTATCATACCCGGGATGTTTACTAAACCAATATGCAGTGTCTAGTATTACAGTGACTAGTAATATTGCACCCTTGTTTGGACAAATGTCAGTGTTTTTGGTTTGATTGCATTATTGAATTAAATGTATTATTATTATATTATTAGTTTTTGTAATTATTTATAACTTATTATATTATAATTTATGATTTTGTGTTTCAAACGTTATCATACCTGGGATGTCTACTGGACTCTTGTTTGGACAGATTTAAGTGAGTTATTCCTAAGAATTACAGGCCTACAATACAAAAACAACAAATTTACTTGCAAAACAATGTACCACTTTGACATTCAAAATATTGGCATAATCAGACTGCCAGGGAAGTTAAACACATGATCGGCATTACAGACAGTGTGTATTTCCACTTTGGTAGTCAAATGTGAGAAAATCACACTATATTATTATTATTATACAGGATTTATACAGCGCCGACAGTTTGCGCAGCGCTTTACAATATTAGGGCAGACAGTACAATTACAATACAGTTCGATACAGGAGGAATCAGAGGGCCCTGCTCGTTAGACCTTACAATCTAGGACGTTTGTGTATGTACAGTATCTCACAAAAGTGAGTACACCCCTCACATTTTTGTAAATATTTTATTGTATCTTTTCATGTGACAGCACTGAAGAAATGACACTTTGCTACAATGTAAAGTAGTGAGTGTACAGCTTGTATAACAGTGTAAATTTGTTGTCCCCTCAAAATAACTCAACACACAGCCATTAATGTCTAAACCGCTGGAAACAAAAGTGAATATACCCCTAAGTGAAAATGTCCAAATTAGGCCAAATTAGCTATTTTCCCTCCCCAGTGCCATGTGACTCGTTAGTGTTACAAGGTCTCAGGTGCGAATGGGAAGCAGGTGTGTTGAATTTGGTGTTATCGCTCTCACTCGCTCATACTGGTCACTGGAAGTTCAACATGGCACCTCTTGGCAAAGAACAGAAAAGAAGAATTGTTATTCTACATAAAGATGACCTAGGCTATAAGAAAATTGCCAAGACCCTGAAACTGAGCTGCAGCATGGTGGCCAAGACCATACAGTAGTTTAACAGGACAGGTTCCACCCAGAACAGACCTTGCCATGGTCGGCCAAAGAAGTTGAGTGCACCTGCTCAGCATCATATCCAGAGGTTGTCTTTGGGAAATAGACATATGAGTGCTGCCAGCATTTCTGCAGAGGTTGAAGGGGTGGGGGGTCAGCCTTTCAGTGCTCAGACCATACGCCACACACTGCATCAAATTGGTCTGCATGGCTGTCGTCCCAGAAGGAAGCCTCTTCTAAAGATGATGCACAAGAAAGCCACAAACAGTTTGCTGAAGACAAGCAGACTAAGGACATGGATTACTGAAACCATGTCCTGCGGTCTGATGAGACCAAGATAAACTTATTTGGTTCAGATGGTGTCAAGTGTGCGTGGCGGCAACCAGGTGAGGAGTACAAAGACAAGTGTGTCTTGCCTACCGTCAAGCATGATGGTGGGAGTGTTACGGTCTGGGCCTGCATGAGTGCTGCCGGCACTGGGGAGCTACAGTTCATTGAGGGAACCATGAATGCCAACATGTACAGTGACATACTGAAGCAGAGCATGATCCCCTCTCTTCAGAGACTGGGCCACAGGGCAGTATTCCAACATGATAATGACCCCAAATACATCTCCAAGACAACCACTGCCTTGCTAAAGAAGCTGAGGGTAAAGGTGATGGCCTGGCCAAGCATGTCTCAAGACCTAAACCCTATTGAGCATCTGTGGGGCATCCTCAAACGGAAGGTAGAGGAGTGCAAGGTCTCTAACATTCACCAGCTCTGTTATGTCATCATGGAGAAGTGGAAGAGGACTCCAGTGGCAACCTGTGAAGCTCTGGTGAACTCCATGCCCAAGAGGGTTAAGGCAGTGCTGCAAAATTATGGTGGCCACACAAAATATTGACACTTTGGGCCCAATTTGGACATTTTCACTTAGGGATGTACTCACATTTGCTGCCAGCGGTTTAGACATTAATGACTGTGTGTTGAGTTATTTTGAGGGGACAGCAAATTTACACTGCTATACAAGCTGTACACTCACTACTTTACATTGTAGCAAAGTGTAATTTCTTCAGTGTTGTCACATGAAAAGGTATAATAAAATATTTACAAAAATATGAGGGGTGTACTCACTTTTGTGAGATACTGTATATGTATTCCTATTCACACAACATACCCAGAAAAAATCAAAATAAAAGTTCTTAGACGTTTCTGAGGAAAAATTTTATGGTTGACTGCAAGCATTTTTCAGCTAGCTGAGCATCCTCTATTTCAATAGCTGGGCTGGCGACTGGCTGAGCCCAGGTCTCATTAACATGCAACGGAGAATCCCAACTCCTAAACCTTTAACCTTTTATTAAAGTGGAACTAAACCCATTGATTTAATGGTGTGCCAGAACAGTAACTTTTAAGACATGCCTTGAAACACAACTGTAACAGTTGCTTGTGTTGTTAACCAAACTGTCAAGCCATCAAATAGCTGGTGTCATAACTCATCGCCTGTGCAGCACCATGACAACTGTAGATGAAACAGAAACTAAGATGCAGCTTCCTTGGTTATAAAGGATAGCAGGATTTAGACAGACAGTGTTCAAATACAGTACAAGCAGAGATGTAAAATTTCCGGAAATTTTCAAAGCGATGGAAAAAAAGGTTTTTAACCCAAGGTTTTTTTCCAGTGTTTTTATAGAAATAAATGATGTTTTTGGAAACATTGAAAAATAATTCCATGTGGATCAGTTTTACAAATCGAAAAGTAATTTTGTTACACTGGAAACGCAGTGTATATAAAAAGACTATGCTTGAAATAAAATTACATCTTATTCAGTGAATAAATTAAACTTACAAATGTAATAACAAGGGCTGTATATGTTAAGAACTTTTCAACTGTACACGAGTAATAATTTCCACTCGTAATAATTGAAAAGCTTCTGGCCAATATGCTTTTTCAGTTATTGAAAATCCTGATCAAGAAGGTTATATTGCTCTTGCAAGAGCTTGATCAATTTTCTCCTGATATTCAGGTGTCATTTATTGTATTTATGTGAGGCTGTGGCATGTAACACTTCCTTACTGGAAGATGCTGCTGGTGGAGAAACACTCTGGAGGGAAAAGCTATTTGCACTTTAATTCTGGTCCTCATCATTTCATTCCATAAAGTATTTTTTAATGTCTTTAGAGCACCTCTGGCATGCAAGGATGCGTTGTCTCATCCTTGTAGCATTTGGACATTAGTAAAAATTAAAGAAAAGTGGGATGGCGCTGCTAAAGGTGCGTAAATAATGTAAATAATTGAAACATCAGCTGAAAGACTGTAAAAAGGGTAAAAGTGCTAATAAATACCAAATAACAAGATGCATGTGTGTACTACTACAACTAGAAAATTCATAAATACTACTACCTTATAGTGTGATTCAAAAATCCATATATGTGCAAAAATACAATAAAGTGTAACAAAATCACAAATTTTGAAGGGTCCCGTCTGGTGTGTGACCCGGGTTAACCCCCCTGTCGGTATTCCAGAGTGTGGCTCGGGGTGAATTTCCATTACAAATAGCGGTAACCCCGAGCCACACTCGGGATCGCATTGCTGCATCCAGGCAGCGTTACTTACCTTTCCCCCTGGATCCAGTGATGGCCCCCCGCTGTGTCAGCTCGCTGTCTTCCGCCCGTTTCACTCTGTGTGCCAGGCTCCATTCTCTGCAAGCGTTGCGTCAGACGGAGGTGGAGACTGGCGGGAAATAGTGAAACACACAGTAAACATACAGTACACTGTAATCTGTAAGATTACATTACTGTATGAAATCATTTCACATCCCCTTTGTCCCTAGTGGTTTGCCCAGTGCCCTGCATGCACTTTTATATTATATATGCCAGGGGTATGCAATTAGCGGACCTCCAGCTGTTGCAAAACTACAAGTCCCATCATGCCTCTGCCTCTGGATGTCATGCTTGAGACTGTCAGAGTCTTGCTATGCCTCATGGGATTTGTAGTTCTGCAACATCTGGAGGTCCGCTAATTGCATATCCCTGATATATGCCATTCTTTCTGCCTGGAAACTTGAGAGCATCCATGGCAACCAAAAAGCATCCCTTTACGTCAAGTGTTTTTTGATCATTTGGAAAACAGCGATAGTAAATAAGAATCATTTGCAGAATTGAGTGATACTGATTTTTGGGGAAATTTATCATCAGACACTGAAAGTGACGACAGCGACAATTCTGCAAATGAGCACATTTCAGTGTTTTTGATTTAATTACATTATTGAATACATTTTATTACTATTATGTTATTATTTTTGATAATTATTTATAGTTATTTATTATATTATAATTTATAATTTCGTATTTCAAACTTTATCATACCCGGGATGTCTACTAGACTCTTGTTTGGACAGATTTAAGTGAGTTATTCCTAAGAATTACAGGCCTACAATATAAAATGCCAAATTTCTATGCAAAACAATGTACCGCTTTTAGACGCAAAAATCTGACATAATCACACCGCCAGGGAGGTTAATACCCTATTTGATTACTGATCAGCAAAGTGCAAACGTGCATAAAAGTGTATATGTTCTTAAACTTATAGTCCAGAGGTCACTGTCCCTTTAATAGATGGATGAAGGTCTTCCAAGCTGTAATAACATGGAGGAACCACATGGCAGTGTTCCCGTACCAATCACATATGATAGGTGTACTCACCACTCTTCCTCTATATATGTTAAAGATTACTTGCCAGACCGTTTGCCAGACATCATGGCCCTCTCAATCCTCCTGGTGATTGTCTATCGAATCCTCATGTGGAAAGGGTGACAAGAAACTTCCATAGTGTAAAATCATTCAGTGGAGCAATCGTGCACACACATCCACTTACTTACCTGTATGAGAAGTCAGACGTGTAAGCCAATACAGTTTCGCTTCCGCAACTTGCGTTCCACGGACGTGTGATTTGGTATTTATTATCACTTTTGCACTTTTCCACAGCCTTTCAGCTGGTGTTTCAATTTCAGGCACCTTTAGCAGCGCCATCCCACTTTTCTTTAAATTTTATGTTCTGACTTCTGATTGCAGTTATTTGTGGTGGGGGCAGCAGCTATCACATGCATCATTTATATTATTTCACTCAGCACAATCCATAGCGCGGTATACCCCTACCTTTCCCGTTCATTTGGAAAATAGCATTTCTTCTGACAGTATTTGAAAATTGCAGCTTTGCCCTAAGCAGAAATTGCTGTGTGGGAATGTTTCCAAACTCTAGATCATTTTACTGAAAGGAGGAAAAGAAAAACTATTTATTGACCAGACTATAGGTAAACATTATGCTGTGATGGTGGAGAACAATATGAATTATTTAAAGGTTAAAAAGATTACTTATTTGTCAGACAAATGTAATCTCTTACCTGTCAATTAAGGCCTGAGAGGAAAGAAACTATATACTGTATCCCAACAAACCCCCAACTTTGTAGGTGGTACAAGATGGAGCCCACAAGCAAAGTAAACTGGAGCCTTTCTTCTGCAGTGCCCCTAGTGGCAAAGTGCATGTTTCTCCTGTTTGAGAACTGTATTGAGAAGTAGTGTTACTTGAACTGTATTCCAGGATTTTTACGGGTACTTCCGTTCAGTTTACATAAAGTCTCAGCAATCTTTCATTAAGGTCTTCACATTATATAGTTTGAATACCATGTTATAGATATATTATTTATTGTAAAAGAACATATTCCACACTCCTTTTTTCAATATTTCCCAATTTTTCAGATTTTTATGACAGGGCTTTCCATCTCTAAGTACAAGTGATATCTGCCTCCAGACAGGGTTCATTATGGTAAACACCACTTCAGAGCCCCCTTAATAACAAAAAGAACTAAATGGAATTTTTAATTGCTGGAAGTTCCAGAAAAGAACATCTAAAAAAAGGTAAGCTACAGTTTTAAAATATTTTTTCATGTTTTGCTATGTGAATGGGGAAATTAAAGTGGAGCTCCACTGTATTTTATAGTTTATTAAAAGTCAGCAGCTACAAAAAGTGTAGCTGCTGACTTATAATAAACAGACACTTACCTGTCTCCCGGTCCAGCGATGAGGACGGCACTAGCCTCGGATCTCTCCCCCTCCCCTCCGCTGCGGCGTCATTGGTAGTGTGGGCACGCGACCGTGACAGGAAGCGTCAGGAAGGACATGCGCTAGCGGCACCACGCTTTGTGATTGGTCCGAAGTCTTCTAGGACCTGTCCTGTGTCCCAGAAGACTTCAGGAGGGAAAGGGAAGGAGACCTTCCACTTCCAATCGCCTAAGGCGACCGGAACGGAAGTACCCGTAAAAATCCGGTCACCACACCCCTCCTCCTCCCCAAAAGCTCAGTTTCACCATCGGGAGTTGGGGAGGAGGTCTTAAAGCGGAAGTTCCACTTTTGAGTGGAACTCCACTTTAAGAAATATAAAAAGGTATAATCCCAATGTGGCTGCAAAATTGGAAATACCCTTTAACCATTTCAATACCGGACACTTTTATCCCCTTCCTGCCCAAGCCATTTTTCAGCTTTCAGTGTTGTCACAGTTTGAATGATAGTTGTGCGGTCATGCAACACTGTACCCATATGAATTTTTTTATCATTTTATTTTCATACAAATAGAGCTTTTGTTCGGTGGTATTTAATCACCCCTGGGTTTTTTTTTTTGCTAAATCACCGAAAAAAGGTGGAAAAATTTGGGGAAAAAAATGCCAAAACACCATCATCATATAACTTGGTGTTGCAGTGATCACTTTACTGTACATGTTGGTAAAGTTGCCAACACTGACACAAATGCTTGGTGCAGAGAATAGTAAGTTTGACACTGTTGTGACTTTCGACTTTTTACCGAACC
>BLSH010211970.1:760951-774033 GCA_018402905.1 Glandirana rugosa | reverse complement strand
CAGCGTGTGAGTGTTTCTGAGCGTCCTGATTTCCTGTTTATCTGATCCTGAGACCCGGCTTGACCTAGACCTTGTTGATTTCTGCCTGCACCGACCCCCAGCTTGCCCAGCGACCACTCTTCTGCCTGATCCTCTTGTACTTCTGCTGCCAGCCTGTTGACGACCCTGCCTGCACCTGACGACCCCTTTGCCTGCACCCTTTGTACCACATTGCCTGCCTGTTACCGACCCGGCCTGTACGACCATCCGCTACCTGCACGAGCTGCACCGGACCATCCTTATCACCACCAGGGATCCTGTCCAGCCCTCGTGCCCCCCTGAGCTCCTGGGCTCCCTGTCTGCTCTACCGGGGACCCTCGAACCAGGGCCGCAAGAGTGGTTGCTTCCTGCACAAGACAGACTCCACCGCCAGGTACGTGACATGCTGGCCTGTGCATGGAAATTGCCAGCATGCCTTCCTCTGAAAAGTAACATGCTGATCTGATGTTGTGAACTTTCAGCTTGTTCGTTTCTTCATTAACCTCCCTGGCGGTATGATTATGTCAGATTTTTGCGTCTCAAAGTGGTACATTTTTTCGCATAGAAATTTGGAGTTTTATATTGTAGTTTTTAGAAATAACCAAAAATCAGTATCACTCAATTCTGCAAATGATTCTTATTTACTATCTGTGTTTTCACCTGAGGGAAATCCTGAAAACATGACCTGTTGGGGGGCCTTGAGCACTGGAGTTGAGGAACACTGGCATATACAGTGGGGCAAAAAAGTATTTACTCAGCCACCATAGTGATAAGTGCTTTATTTTGTAGATTTTTGTTAGGAGAGGTAACATCTAGTCAGGCCTGACAGTGAGTGCAGGCCTGAATGTTTTGATCTGGGCTGGACATGGCAGGAAGGAACACCCCTTGGATGCTCCTCCCCTTTTTGAGCTGGAGAGCTCTGGAAAGGGGGATGGATGAGGAGGTGGCAATTTCTGGTGTATGACAAGGAGCTCTGACCATTCAACAGTTTGGATTGGCAGGGGGCAGGCCTCCTTAAATACAGAAATCTTCCAGCAGGTGGGAGGAGAGTTCGGGTGAAAGAGAGGAGGATGTAGCCGGTGCTGCGGATCAGGCTTCGCCCGGGAGGGGAGCCCCCAGTATGGGGGGGTGACCTTGGGGCCTGGGGCTTGAGTGCAGCCAGGAGCGGGAGTCGGCTCCTGGGGTGGCGCAAGGAAGCAGGAGAGCAGCAGAGATCTACATTAAATGGAGACTCTTTAAAGGATCCACCAATGTCGGTGAGTGGAGAGAGTTGGATGAGAAGGCTGAGACAGGCTGGGAGAGGAGAGTGTACAGTCTGTAGAGGTCGCAGAAGCCATGCTTGGGGAAGGAGAGCCACTGGACAGTGAGTTAGGCCGGAGGGGCCTGTAAAATGGATGGGCTGGGAGTTATAGTCCATCCTACACCTGGCTGGCACCAACGTACTTAGCTACACTTCGAGAGTCCGCGGCTTCACAAACAGGAGCCCATAGCCTTTACCCGCAACGGGTGGTCCGGAGGCCTGCTTGCAGTAGGAGCAGGCCTCACCATGTGCTAGCTATTGTGGAAGAAGAAAAGGCATCAAGGTGGTCTGATAAATGTCCTTTCAGGCCCAGGAATTAAGTAGAGTACAGGAGATAGAGAAAGGAGAAGAGTAATGGTCAGCAAGTAATGTGCTGGAGGAGAAGAAGTGTATATACCGGCGGTGTATATAGAAGCTCCCGTGTTCAATCTTTGGGCATCCCACAGTCATCCCTTATCCCTATCCAAGTTTATCCCCTAAATAAAACAACAAAAACAGAGTACCAGCCTGTTCAGTGACTCTGGGTGTGTGGAAATCGTGTGATTGAGGGCAGCGGGCAGGTGGACCACAACTATCAGCCACTCCTAAGGGGGACCATGGCTACAGGTAGAATGTGCTGTGGCAAAAAGGGCAATTTCTCATCTTAAACTTGGATTAATAGACTGAAAGCTACAAAAGGACTGCTTTCCGATACACTGACCATCAGGTGGCATGAGAGTTCCAGCCTGAGTGAGTCTCAACCTCAGTTTTGCTTGAGTTTCAATATAGATTGATAAGTAAAAGTTATTTTTTGGATTGCTATGGAAAAGGGGTGGCACCCTCGAGGGAGCGGGACCCATTTTCAACTGTACATACATCTAGGTATAGTCATCGATAAAGTATATATGTAGATTGAAATATATCACTGTTAATTTCAGCAACACTTTGTTGCTCTCGGCTGAGAGTGAACAAACTTCACTTATGTACATTTTGCACTGTGTTGTTATAGGAATAGGATGTGTTTCTATGCTCTCTGTTTTCTACTCTTTCAGGTGTTCCAGCACCCATCACGTCTTCCTTGGTTAAGGAGAGACGATGACCTCAACTTGTATAAAAATGCTAAAACTTTCTGTTCTTTACAGGTGTATATAGTAGATGGATAGTTAGGATATAAGGCTACTGTTATTGTATTTTTCCCTCATTTGTTCAGGTGGTACACCACACGTAAAACTGTAAATATTGTCCTCTATTTATATGCCCTTGTGTGAACTGCCACTTGCCTTTGTACATATGTTATGTTACTTATTTCATGTGGTACGCCACATGTGTTGTTACCATTTTTCATCCTTCCCTGTTACCCTACCTATCCCAGGACATCCACTCTCAGGCTTGAGAGTACCTTTTTTGTTTATTTTTGTTGCAAAGTTTTTCACTGGCGTTTCCCTAAATCTGGATTTGGTACATCTCTCTCTTCTGTCAATAGGTGGCACTGCTGCATTTGGCATTAGAATGACAAGATCACAGTGAGTTCAGGTTATGAATAGACATCATTTCTCAGCCAATCAAAGTAGCTAATTTGCATGCTGGGATAGTCTATTTAAGGGGAAGGAGTCAGGGGACCAGTGCTCTTTTAGCCCCAGGCCTGGGAGCTGTACGTGTCGCAGCAGCTGAAGGTTAGGTCTAAAACCTGAGGCCTAGCCATGTGTGTAGAGGCTCATCCCCAGGGGAGCCAGATCGTTGCAGAGGTTCAGCCGGATGGGGAACCGAGTGTTGCCAGAGGTGAAGGAGAAGCGGTTGCCACATGGGATCAACCACTCCTATTACCAGAGGTAAGTGAGAACCAGAGGTCAGAGATAAAGGGCACACAGTCGCCAGTAAGAGACAACTACTGCTGTTATCAGAGGCCAGGTTTGTGAAGTCTACCAGCAGCCTTTTTCACTAGCCAGGGATGGTGAACAAGTCAGGGACCCAGCGGGTGAGCTTGGGTGACACTTGAAGAGGATTCAGCGAGGTAGCTGAGAGCCAAGCCAGGGACCCAGCGGGTTAGTGTGGGGGATGCTTAGAGTGTACAGCAGGTTAGCTGTGGAAGAGCTCAGGAGATCCAGCGGGCAGCTGGGATCTGTAGGTCTGGTGAGAAGACTGGGAGCTCAGTGAGAAAATCTACAGTAAGAGTCTGTGAGATGTGAGTGAAGATCTTCAACTGGGGACACTGTGAGTTAAGTGTGCGGATCTACATTGAATTTGGAGAGTTCAGTTGCCATAGGAGACAGCAGTTCTACAAATACAGTTCTACAACCATCTTAAAGGCCTCAACCTGTATAGCTGTCGGCCTATTTTGTCTCTGAGTCTGTCAATTGCTATTGTATCTGCCTAAAGGTGTCCTGGTCCTAACCCTCCCTCCACCAGTTCTGTTCAAGAGATCATAAATATCTTTTTCTTGCATCCAAAAAGTGACTGGCGCCCATGTTTCCAACTTGCATTACACCCACCATGCCTAGTAACTCATACTGTGAAGAAGGATGTCAACTCTCCCTAACTCGGGAAGTCACCATTAGGACTCGAGGGGTCGGGATCATCGCTACAAATATGTGAAAAGTGTGGCATGCATTTGTATTCAGCCCCCCCCTGAGTTGTAAAACCATCTTTCCCTGCAATTACATCTGCAAGTCTTTTTGGGGATGTCTCTACCAGCTTTGCACATCTAGAGAGTGAAATTCTTGCCCATTCTTCTTTGCAAAATAGCTCAAGCTCTGTCAGATTGGATGAAGAGTGTCTGTGAACAGCAATTTTCAAGTCTTGCCACAGATTCTCAATTGGATTTAGGTCTGGACTGTGACTGGGCCATTCTAACGTATAAATATGCTTTGAGCTACACGATTCCATTGTAGTACTGGCTGTATGTTTAGGGTCGTTGTCCTGCTGGAAGGTCAAACTTCGCCCCAGTCTCACGTCTTTTGCAGACTCTAACAGGTTTTCTTCGAAGATTGCCCTGTACAGGCAGTCCCCTAGTTATGAACATCCGACTTATGAACGACTCCTACTTACAAACGGAGGGAGACAACAGGAAATGAGAGGAAATCTCCCCCTAGGAAGGGAAATTCACTCCTGTAAGAGTTATTATGGGAAAAAGGTGTCTCCACTGATGCTTTATCACCAAGGTTTGTTTCCACAACAACCCAAAATTTTCAAAATCCAATTATCATTGGGACAGGAAGTGAGGGGAAATCTTCTGAACAGAAACCTAGACAGCAAAACAAACATTACAGGGGTGTTAACCCTTCCCTATGCTATCCAAAAAGCTTAAAAATATTTGTTTTGGCTGAAGCCACACTTAAAAAATGTACCTGTTCCGACTTACAAACAAATTCGACTTATGAACAAACCTACAGACCCTATTTTGTTTGTAACCCGGGGACCGCCTGTATTTGGCTCCATCCATCTTCCCATCAACTCTGACCAGCTATCCTGTCCCCACAACATGATGCTGCCACCACCATGTTTCACGGTGGGGATGGTGTGTTCAGGGTGATGTACAGTGTTATATGTCTGTTGTACCGTGTACTTGTATGAAAAAGTATTCTGTTCTCTTTGTATTGCTTCCTTTGTGTGAAATCCCTGGTGTTCCTGCCAATCCCTCTGCTTTCTTATTAAATACTGACTACACTAGGCAGGAGAACACACCCTGGTTAGTTTTCTAGCTATGCTAGGAAACTCAGCCTTCTCTCCTCCAATGATCACATTTCTGCTGACACGTCCCCTCCTGCACAGCTATTCATTGGGAAGCGCAGTGTGCTTCTGCTTGTCCATCTCCTCCCCCAGCTCTTATGCAGCTGAGAACAGAGGGCATGTGATCACTTATAAAAAAGGGGAAAAGCGTGTATATAATGTTTTTCATATCTATACACAAAATACTTTTTTAAATGGAATGGGTTGGTTTACAAGGTAAAGTCTGGTACACACTACAGTCATTTTTTTAACCCTTGGTGTTGCACAAAAAAAACCTGACATGTTTGGTCGGAAGTCGCTGTACTAACCATGCAAGGTTAGTCCAGCGATCGCCCCTGCTGAGCTGTGGCGTTCTGGCAGGGGGACTCTCTGACATTGGCTGAGAGCGCTGATCGGGAGTCGGTCGGCCGGTTTCTGACGGACAGACCGACATACACACGAGCAGAATGTGGCCCGTAATTTTTGTACCGGCAAATGTCTCCTGACATTCTGACCGTATTTTATAGGGCTTACAATCACTTTAAAGCAGATAAATCAAAGGGTTGTAAAGTCTCATGGTTTTTCGCCTTAATGCATTCTATGCATTAAGGTGAAAAACCTTTTCTCAATAGTGACCCCCCCCAGAGCCCCCCTTTTACTTACCTGAGCCTGTTCGTTCCAGCGGCAGCTACGAGGAATCCGCTCCAGCCGGTGTCACGGGTCCTCATTGGCTGAATTGAAATCAGGGGAGCCATTGGCTCCCGCTGCTATCAATCAAGTCCAGTGACGCGGGGTCGGGCCGAGTCCCGCTGCTTATGTGAATACACGCAAACAGCAGGACACGGGAGCACGCCCACACGGGTGACCCCAGGGAAGCCATCCCTGACGGGACACTCGATGCTGAGAAGGTCCCAGGAGCGCCGCTGGAGGACCCCAGAAGAGGAGGTTCGGGGCCACTGCACAGAGGAGGTAAGTATGACATGTTTGTTATTTTTTAAAAAAAAGAAGCTTTACAATCACTGTAACTAAGGCTGTGTTTTGTGTACGCTAACTGAATTTCTATGGGCGTGCGCACAGGATGTTCTGGGTGTGCCTAATGACCCCATACGTTGCCAATTCCCCATGCTATGTTTACTATGCTTCAGTGTGTGTGAATGAACAGGAAGCCGCTCAGCACAGGGCACTTCCCATTCATTCACTGCCCAGTGCTTCTGAAGCTGCAGAGAAAGGGACGGGGGAATCTCTGTCCTCAGTCCCTTTATCTGTCTCAAAGGGACTGTGGACAGCAGGGCTTCTAAAAAAAAGTAAAAAAATAATAAAAAATAATTTTGTAAATAATCATTTAAAAATTTAAATTGTAAGAAAACAAAAAAACCCCCATAAAAATAAAAATCTACCAACACCGTCCACTGCCCTACTGAAAGCAATCTCTGCTCTACTGACACCGTCCACTGCTCTGCTGATATACACGCATGTGTGTTTGTACTCTGGGGTGCATACCCTAATGCAATAGGTTGCGCACACCAATGGTGTTTCGGTTCAACCTCATAGGACCACTGTTCCTTATATTCATAGGTGTGTGCAGCCTATTGCATTAGGGTGTGCACCACAAAGCGCAAACAAACACGAGTGTGTGTGTGTGTGTATATATATGTCCGAAGAGCAGAGGATGGTGTCAGTAGGGCAGAGATTGGTGTCAGTAGTTTATTTTAATTTAATTTTATTTATTGTTTTACAATATTGTTTTTTTTAATGATTTTTTACAGTATAATATTTTATAATTTTTTTACAATTTTTTTTAGGAGCCCTGCAGGGGCTTTGGTGAAATTTCAGGAGTCTAAACAGACCCCTGATGTCTCACTTTCGAGACAGAGAAAGAGACTGAGGACAGAGATTCTCCAGTCCCTTTATCTGCAGCCAGGCAGTAGGGGGAATCTGCACAGTACAGGGTGATTAGGGTGTGCCCAGGCACACCTGTCACCCTATGTGCTCACGCCTATGCTTATATTGCATATATAAAGATTAAATACACATTGGCTTTAGGTCATTTACTGTCAGGGACATATTTTCATGTTCTGGAAAACTCAAGCTAGTGATGTTGCAGTAGAAAATTGTTCTTTTAACCTATTAAACATGCTGCTGTCATTAGGTCACTTTGGTCTGTTGCAGGACAGACGAGGATCAATGTGTTTCTGCTTCAAAGATTCAGGATCAAAGCCTTATGACTTGCCGAAGCTGGCGGGAGATCTGATCCCTTCTGTTCGTCTATTCTCTCTGAACTCTGGGATGTGCTGTCTGACCTGACAGTCGGCAGACGCAGCGCACATTTTTCTCTGCCAGGGACAATGTCAAGTGACAGGTTCAGTCCCTGCAGACAAGAGAGAGACACATGGGTAGACACTAGACAGACAGTCCTAGCTTTAAGCATGTAAAGTCACTGCTGCCTAATTATTTTATATGAGTCATCTCATCTGCACATGGTGAACAAGCAGAAAGTAGATGCTGAACACATTTCAGGAAAAAAGCACTAGTATATGAGTGCTTGATTTAGCTTACCAACAGAAAATATAAATAGACAACCTAAGGCCTCATTTACACTGCTGCTGGTAAATGGACATTTAGAGGCAGTTGGGCATTTTTTCAGCTGCCCCTGAACTTTCCTCTATGTTATCTTATCAGTACATTTACACAGGGCCGTTTAAGGTCATTTCCAGGCAGTTGCGTTTAAAGGCTTTTTTTGGAATGCAAAAAAATGGATTCAGATGCCAGTTCAGAGGCATTTAAAATGCCAAACAGCTTGTAAATGCTGCTAAATGTGCCTAAACGTGGTAACTCGCGTCTAGGACCGTTTCGTTTACAGGTGTTTCCTTAAAAAAAAATTCCTTTAAAACGCTCCTAGGCGCGAACGCAGCATGCAAAATGCGGCAAAGCGGCAGTTTTAGATGCCAGCTTCTAGCTGTCAAAAAAAAATCATTTAGGGGATGTTTAAATAGCGTCCTATGTAAATGGAGCCTTATACATAGTTTTGCTTTGTGATTTTGTGAGAGTTACAATGTAAGGTGTAAAGGACAACACTGTAAAGCCTCGTACACACAGGATGACGATCGTACGTACGATCGTCTTAAATCGTATGTTGGCTGTTGTATCTTGCATACTGACTGCACTACACGATCGTACGACCAACGAAAGAACGTTCAGGTGCATGTTATTAGCATCCGGCCATTCCTGACTTTGGAGTATGCGTGTTTTGCATAATACAACTTCTCTGTACACACGATACAACGGTCGTATGACCGCTTGTTGGTACGATCAAGTTTTCTAGTTTGCTCATACAACTCCCATTGTGCGGCCGTCGTATATCGGCTGTTCTAATTGCACGTACAAACGATCGATTTTGCATACAACGGTCGTTTGTACAACCTGTTGTATACGATCGTCGTCCTGTGTGTACGAGACTTTACCTGTAGTGACCAGATTCCATCTTTGGTGTAATTGTAGTAAAATTTAGATTTATTATTCACGGTTACTACACTTTACACCGTTTTATAGCAGGGCCAATTTTTCCATTGGTGGGTCCTGAAGGAACACAACCTTGGGTTCCTAATGCAACACTTCTCTGCTAAGATTACATCTGTAGCACCCTCCTAGGTAGGTGCTAAAAGAGAGAATAGTTTTTGGTCTTTCTGTTCACCAGGAAAATGGTCAGGTAAGCAGGATCTATTGGTTAGGACGTGGCCGGACTGGGCAGTGTACCGGAAGTGATGTGAGAAGCAGAGAACGCCGTTGTTTTTATCGTTATATGCTTTTTATCGTTATATGCTTTTTATCTAGCTCTTTAATGTAAGCAGGTATTTGGCTTTGAATAAAAGGTTTATTTTAAACATGTTTACACTATGGGAGGCATATTGTTTGTTTCATTTCTATATATGGATGGGAGCCATTATCGGAACCGTATGAGTTTGGAGTTCACATCCTGCATAGAGGCGCCAAGGAGTAGGACACTGTGAGGAGGGATTACCAGCCCCATACTGGAACCTGACTTTAACCACTTGCCGACCGGCGACAGAGTGGCTCGTTATCGCATGACGGCGGCTGCGATAACTAGTGCTGTGAGCGCATGCCGCCAGAGGCGTGCTCTCACGCTCACTGTGTCCGGGGGGGGCCTGGGAGCGGGTAGGGCGGACTCGATCGCCGCCGGCTACCCGCGATGGCCCCCCCGCAGTGAGAGAAAGGAGGTCCGTGTAAGTAAACACAGATCTCCGTTCTCATAGAGGGGGAAGGGCTGTGATCACAGGCTTCCTCTATATTGAAGCAGTGATCATCCCCTTTCCCCAGCCAGGCCAGCCCACACACAGTTAGAACACGCCCAGGGAACACAGTTAACCCTTAGAGCGCCCCCTGCGGGTTAACCCCTTCACTGCCAATGGCATTTACACAGTAATCAGTGCATTTTTATAGCACTGATCGCTGTATAAATGTCAATGGTCCCAAAAAAAGTGTCAAAATGGTCCGACATGTCTGCTGTAATATCGCAGTACCACTAAAAATTGCAGATTGCCGCCATTACTAGTAAAAAATAAGAACCACAGAAATGAATTCTCATCGTCCGTAAACGCGGCAACTTTTGCGCAAACCAATCAATAAACGCCGATTGCAATTTTTTTTACCAAAAATATGAGGAAGAATATAAATCGGCCAAAACCGGTGGAAAAAAATTTTTTTATATTTTTTTTTGGATTTGTATTTTAGCAAAAAGTAAGAAATTTGTTTTTTTTTTTTGCAAAATTGTCGCTCTTCTTTTGTTTATAGCGGCGATCAGAAATGACACAAAGGGGGTCAAATACCACCAAAAGAAAGCTCTATTTGTGGTAAAAAAAAGTATGCAAATTTTGTTTGGGTACAACGTCGCACGACCGCGCAATTGTCAGTTAAAGCGACGCAGTGCCGAATTGCAAAAAGTGCTCTGGTCCTAAAATGAGAAATCCTTCTGGGGCTGAAGTGGTTAAAGAGGAAGTAAACCCTGATGGGGTTTACTTCCACTATGTTACCCTGGAATGTAAAAGCATAATGGGCTAGTATGCAACGCATATTAGCCCATTATGTGACACTTACCTGCATTGGAAGCCCGTGATGTCCCCGCTCCAGGCCACATCCATCTTCTGCCCCTCTTCCTTCCGGGGCCGCGATCTTCGGCTCTGTGACTCTGGCCTTGACTGGCGGTTCTGGCATGCGCGCGGGAGCCGCCAGTCACGGCACAATCTCAGTGAAGGAACGGCATGGAGGCCATTTCTTCACTGCACGTGTGCCGGTGAAGTAGGCACATCGTAGTACACTGCATATCTCCTAAACCATGCAGATTTGGGAGATATGCAGGGCACCTACAGGTAAGCCTTACTATAGGCGTACCTGTAGGTTAAAGTGTTTGTCATGGGTTGACAACCACTTTAAGACTGCCTATACTTGGTTTTGAGGCAAGAGTTCTGTGAGCACTGAGATGTTGGTGGAAGCACAGAGAATTTTTGGAAGTATGTGAAGAAGAAGGAGCACGTTCAGTTTGAGCACTGTGACACTTTAACTTATGGACAGTTCTATGTGTGCGCTATGAATAATTATGTTTGTTTATGAACTGTGTGAATTTATGAGCACATTGAGCATTGATAATTTCACTGTGATTTTGGAATTGCGCAATGTCACTCAACCATTTTTACTTATATGTGCAGCTGTGTACTCACTACGTATTGCAGCATCTCCATTGAAGTCACTTTGTACATTTATTCACCATTATCATTATAGTTGGTTTGTTTATTTCAATTTTTACGTGATTTATTATTATCACAATTTAAGAAAATAGTAGCGCAGGGGTTTACAAATAATCAGGAAGGATCTGATTCTGCCTACTGTGAGTACAGATCTGTGTCTTTAGCAGGGCCATCTTTAATATTGATTGGACCATGGGCAAACTTTTTTTGGGCCCCCACAATGCTATTATAATAAATAGCATCTAGACTCAAAATCATTTAGCATAATTCCTCCTTTTTTAGATACACAATTTTAGATATACATTTATATATTTTTACACATATTCTATGGAATGTATTAAATGAAGTTTGTTGTGCAATATCTTATTTTTATTTTATTATTTTTTATTTTATATTTATTTTTATTTTTATTTATATTTTTATTTTTATTTTTTTATTTGTTTATTTATTTTTTATATATTTTATTTTATTTGATGTTAATTTTTGTTATTTCTATTTTCATTTTTATTTTTATTTTATTTATTTTTAGATTTATATTTTTATTTTTATTTTTTTTTCATTTTTATTTATTTTTCTTTTTCTTTTTCTATTTTTCTTTTATGGTATATATTTTTGGTTTATATAATAATATTGGGCTTTGTTGATTTATATGTTTTTGAATTTATTTGCTTTGATTTACAATATGTCAATTGAATCTGATCTCTCGGTAGTTTATATATTGTATCTGTATATGTGTGGCTGTTGGCTTAAGGGCAGCAATAATTGTAATCCACCACTGGGGGACATGTCTGTACGTCTGGAGTGCGGTAAGCCCATATACAAATGCCAGTTTAGTTTCCAGGGTAACGTTAACCAAATTTGATTGTGCGGTAGGCGGGGGGGGCGTCGACCCCCTAGACGTCAAAAGAGAAGCGGTACGCTAGGGAAATTGTCCATGATGACGCTCTATTTGGAGAGCGAAATGCGTTGACGTCATTTCCGGCTCTCCGCATCCACTGACATCACATCCGCCTGTGGTGGAACGCACGCCGTAAGCAACGCTGCACACAGCATAGGATTACCTAAGTAAAGGCGAGAGAGCATTAGATTCTCCTGTAAGTGTTTCCTTTAAACTGCGCAGAATAAATGATTTTACGGTACTTCACTATGGAGGCTATTCTTCTTTTTTTATAAAACCATTTATGGATGAGTGGAGCCCACAGTCTGCAGTCTCATGAGGAGCGGGTCCTGCATTGCTGATACCACTATCTGTATCTGACCAGCACCAGGATTAAGCTTATCGTGATCCCCAGACTGCAAAGCTGGGGGTCCATTTGTTCTGGTGAGTGGGGTCACAAGAGGGGACTGTCACTGAGCACCACGGATTGCATATTTGGCACTTGTTTTGAGCACGGAGCACTTTATTTATTTTCTATGGACTATATTGGATGGTTACTAGCATCCTTGAATTGTGCATAGTAATATATGTTATCTTGAATACTTTGTTAATAATTGTCACTTTTTACATGTGAAAGCAATTTTTGGTCATAACACTAAGGGTGGCGCAACAATATTTTGTTTGTTTATTTAGACTAAAAATCTGTTTACTGCAGCAGATCATGCAGCGATTGAAATTGGTTGCCATAGGTTACAGCATGACATTACCACTCACTGACTGGTTGCTAGAGGTTACAGCACATATTGTGGCCCATTGATTAGTTGCTAGAGGCTACAGCACATGATTTCTGCTTGCTGATCGGTTGCAAGAGGTTACTGCACATCCTTATGTTCACTGATTGGTTGTTAGAGGCTACTGCACATCATTACTGCTCACACATTGGTTTCTGGAGCTGTGAGGGGGGGGGGGTGTGATCAGTGGCAGTGAGGGGAGGTGGGTGGGATCAGTGGCAGTGCTGGTGGGGGAATGGGATCAGTGGCAGTGCTGGTGGGGAATGGGATCAGTGGCAGTGCTGGTGGGGAATGGGATCAGTGGCAGTTCAGAACCCCCCTCCTGATATCAGAGTCTCCAGATTTCTCCATCTTAAATCATGGTCCCCAGAGCCCCCCTCTTACATCAGGGTACTCAGAGCCCCCCTCTTCTTACATCAGGGTCCCCACAGAGCCCCTCTCCTTACATCAGAATCCCCAGAGAGCCCCCCTTACTTCAAGGTCTCCAGAGAGACCCCTTCCTTACACCAGAGTCCCCAGAGAGCGGACTACATTCCTCCCCACGAGAGACCCCTGGGACTAAATTCCCCCCAGAGACTCCTGGGACTACATTCCCCCCGAGAGACCCCTGAGACCACATTCCTTCCCCAGAGAGACCTCTGGAACTTCATTCC
>BLSH010211970.1:692768-709467 GCA_018402905.1 Glandirana rugosa | reverse complement strand
CTCTAATTTCTGCTATCTGTCCTCAGAGCAACAGCACAGACAGCAGTAGTAAAGTAATCTATCTCAGGATGCAGGATCAGGTCTTAAAATGGCTAAAATCTGTCCCTCACGCCGTCAGCTTCCTTTCCCTATACTAACCCAAGGAGCATGTGACTGCAGCACTGTGACTCCAGCTTATAAAGAGGCTGGGTCACATGATGCACCGGCCAATCACAGCCATGCCATTAGTAGGCATGGCTGTGATGGCTTCTAAGGGCAAACCAGTGAAACGCTTGTTGATTGGCTGCCCTGCAGCTTCTCAACACGTGGAGTAAAATAGCAGAACCCCGGACCGAACCCGAACGATTTTTGAAATGTCCGGGTCCGGGTCCGTGCCACGGACACCCTAAAGTTCGGTACGGACCCGAACGTTACAGTCCGGGTTCGCTCAACACTACTCAGTAACACATATTTGCCTGAAACAATTACAGTTGGGCTTTTTATTGCATAGAGCTACAGCTAGGTGCTGGGCTTTCAACAACATGGAGAAGGATACATTGCTCTTTATTTGCCTCTCTCCCTCAACTGTGGCATTCATTTTTCACTGCACCATCCTCCTCCGGCCAGCAGGGGGAGAGCTAAAGCCAAGCAAGTCCATAGACTTCCATGCAGAGAGCTCAGAATGCTGGGAGTTGTGGTTTGAGACAGCAGGCACTACACTAAAATGGTTACACTACAGATCTCATTATGCACTGTGCAGTAGGAGGAGTGGAGTTTATTCAACTGCCCTGGAAAGTTCTTCCTCTTAGCACAGAGGGAGTTAGAGGAAGAGCACCTCTGTCTGGATTTTCGCCTGTCAGCTGGAGACCATACAGCATCAGAGCACCAGAGATCTGGGCCTGGGACTGGGAGTCATGACACCCAGGGGCAGCGCAGCACCACTCACATCACAGCACCTGCACAGCTGCAGTGGGGAAACTGGAGTGTGCATTCACCCTCTGCTTCCCACTGCTGATCATTGGAGGCTTTCGGGGAGAGACAGACGGGGCCCCCCTTTTTACAGCAAAAGGTCACCAAAGCATCCCAGGGACTGGCAAGAGGGCTATTTGCCCACTGCTGATACTGCTAGCAGGGACTGAGACACTGAGAGTACGCAATCTATACCGCACCCATACTGCACTCTATACCCCACTTATTCCAAACCTAGACTGCACCTATACCAACCATATACCACATTATACCAAACCTTTGCCGCATCTGAGCCACATCTACCTTGCACCTGTGACGAGACTATACCATACCTATACTGCATGCAAGTACACTGGGACTGTTGTTAAGTGCAAAGACACTCTTAAAGGGCCCCAATGATAGCTGGCAGAAGAACATCTCAAACAACTGCCCCTCCCGTAATAAATACATATTCTGCCCCCTTTGTTGCTCCACAGCCGCTTGTATAACTTCCACATTGAAAGCCGACAGTCTGTTTTAGAAAAGTACACACATGTGTTAAAAGCAGCAGTTAAAAATCGGAATCTCCAGCAAGTGGCTGGGGTTTCAGATTTTACTATCCCCCACCCCCACGGCACCCTAAGGTGGCTGCCTAAGGCGCCTTATGGTTGGGCTGGCGCTGTCTGTACCTCCCTGTATCTCTTTCTCTATAGCTGCAATATCTCTCTCTCTTCCTGCAGTCCAGAACAAAGACAGTTGGAGCTGCAATTGTGTCCATGTAGCCACTGCATCCCAATAGACATCAAAGGGACTGCGAGCGCAGGGATGCACGAAACACCTGTGCATCCCCATGCAGTTAAACACAGCCCTTACATGGGTTATGCATTGATACATCCTGTGTGAAAGAGGCCTTATAGTGACACTGAGACTGGTGTGGCGGTGTTCAGGGACACTGGGACTGGTTGCACTGGTGTGGCGACAGTGCGTAAGGCAGCTCCTGTGTTGATGGGGGAATGCCTCCTGCAGAGCTATTGTTTTCTGACGGGGGGGGGGGCAGCGTTCCCAGGCAGCAAAACATAATTATCGCTGATGGCCTCTATAACCTGGCAGGCTGCCCATGACCAGCTAAAGGGCTCGTTTACACTTGCGGTTGGAAGGCAGAAAAACCCTTAACTGCTCCCCCTTTAGCTGGGAAGGCAATGGCTTGAGGTGTATACATGCCGCAGCAGGAATTATACAGCCTGACGTGCTCATCAGGCACTACCGCCCACTGAGCCTGACCCATTCAAGTTATAAAGCCGCTCTATAGTAAAGCATAGATCGGCTTTATTTATTAGTAATAAAAATGGAACACAATAAAATATAATTATGTTTATTATATAATTATATTTGTGTTACTAATAAAAAAAAGTCCATATACAGTACATTATAACAATACTGTAACTCACAAAAGTGAATACACCCCTCACATGTTAATATTTTATTATATCTTTTTCTGTGACAAGACTGAAGAAATGACCCTTTGCTACAATGTAAAGTAGTGAGTGTACAGCTTGTATAACAGTGTAAACTTGCTGTCCCTTCAAAATAACTCAACACACAGCCATTAACGTCTAAGCGAAAATTCCACATTGGGCTCAATTAACCATTTTCCCTCCCCGGTGTCATGTGACTCGTTAGTGTTACAAGGTCACAGGTGTGAATGGGGAGCAGGTGTTTTAAATTTGGTGTTATTATTCTCACTCTCTCATGCTGGTCATTGGAAGTTCAACATGGCACCTTATGACAAAGAACTCTCTGAGGATCTGAAAAAAAGGAATTGTTGCTCTACATAAAGATGGCCTAGGCTATAAGAAGATTGCCAAGACCCTGAAACTGAGCTATAGCATGGTGGCCAAGACCATACAGCGGTTTAACAGGACAGGTTCCACTCAGAAAAGACCTCGCCATGGTTGACCAAAGAAGTTGAGTGCACATGCTCAGGGTCATATACAGAAGTTGACTTTGGGAAATAGACGTATGAGTGCACACTGCTTTAAATTGGTCTGCATGGCTGTCATTCCAGAAGCAAGCCTCTTCTAAAGATGATGCACAAGAAAGCCTGCAAACAGTTTTCTGAAGACAAACAGACTAAGGACATGGATTACTGGAACCATCTACTGTGGCCTGATGAGACCAAGATAAACGTATTTGGTTCAGATGGTATCAAGTGTGTGAGGCGGCAACCAGGTGAGGAGTACAAAGACAAGTGTGTCAACATGTACTGTGACATACTGAAGCAGAGCATGATCCCCTCCCTTTGGAGACTGGGCTACAGGGCAGTATTCCAACATGATAACGACCCCAAACACACCTCCAAGATGACCACTGCCTTGCTAAAGAAGCTGGGGGTAAAGATGATGGACTGGCCAAGCATGTCTCCAGACCTAAACCCTATTGGGCATCTGTGGGGCATCCTCAAACAGAAGGTGGAGGAGCGCTAGGTCTCTAACATCCACCAGCTCCTTGATGTCGTCATGGAGGAGTGGAAGAGGACTCCAGTGGCAACCTGTGAAGCTCTGGTGAACTCCATGGCCAAGAGGGTTAAGGCAGTGCTGGATAATAATGGTGGCCACACAAAATATTGACACTTTGGGCCCAATTTGGACATTTTAACTTAGGGGTGTACTCACTTTTGTTGCCAGTGGTTTAGACATCAATGGTGTTGTGTTGAGCTATTTTGAGGGGACAGCAAATTTACACTGTTATACAAGCTGTACACTCACTACTTTACATTGTAGCAAAGTGTAATTTCTTCAGTGTTGTCACATGAAAAGATATAATAAAATATTTACAAAAATGTGAGGGTGTACTCACTTTTGTAAGATACTGTATATATCAATATATAGTAATATACTGTAGATATACAGTATATTAATATTAGGGCTGTCCCTACAAAATAAAATAAACGTATGGCAGATAATGGCAATGTAGAAAGAATGCAGAAGAATGCAGGGAACACTATTCAAGTGGAGCTTCTTGTGAGCGAGCTCCACTCACGTGCTGGTACCTGGAGGGATGGGGCGATGTGGCCAAGTGATGACAAGGAATAGGGAGAGAGGGGGAGCACACAGTGCTTTACAGGAATATTTAAAGTTTTTTTTACGGTGA
This sequence comes from Glandirana rugosa, assembly GCA_018402905.1. Lineage (NCBI taxonomy): Eukaryota > Metazoa > Chordata > Amphibia > Anura > Ranidae > Glandirana > Glandirana rugosa. Next base: position 705,390 of record BLSH010211970.1, on the reverse strand, counting down.
ACAAACCCTTTAAATGACATATATATTTCACGGTTATGCTCCTGCTACAGAGCACAATTCTTTAGACTGTGATTTTGCTTGAGGATTCTGGGAATGGAAATTGCTAGAGCTCTGAATGACTGTGCATCATCATTTATTGAGAATATCAGCCAGGCAGGCAACAGGTATTTTCAAATGGTGAAGTCTGCAACAGAAACCTCCATAGTTCATCTGTACAGGTTTTGCTTCAACCTTTAAGCATTTAAGCCACGTATAACATATACATACTGTGTATAAAAACATTTGTTTCTATTTATATAAAATATTTATTTTACAAATATACAATTAATACAGGGTTCACCCATTAAAATGGTGCCACACTGCGTGAGAGAGAGAAAACAGCAGTAGCTGTTTGCTTTTTGACTGTCTCTCTAACTGAAGGTCTTACAGAATGTACAGAGTAGAGAGAAAGAAAGAGGTGTGAAGGGGATGAGACTCTCACCTGACTCATTTAGCTATCAGAGTAATTTAAGCTTGAACTATTGACTTATTTTCAAAATATTATGGTCAGACTGGGAAATAGTTGGCTCCTGCCAAAAGCCAATCAGGAGTGCGAGTCCCCAGAGAGGCAAAGCTCTCGTGGACATTCCTGGAAAGAGAGGGGGCTCAGGTAAATATTTGGGGAGGCTGCTGCACACAGGTTTTTCGACCTTCATGCAGAGAATGCGTGAAGATCAAAAAACCTTTTGACTTTACAACCACTTTAACCACTTGACGACCAGCTCACGCAGATATACTGCAGCAGGTCGGCTCTCCTGCGAGAACTGATGTACCTGTACGTCGGTCTGTGCACGTGCAGGTGCACTCGATGTCCGCTGGTGACCCACTATTGCCTGGTACACAGGTAGAACGGGGATGTAAACAAGGCGGCTCCCCGTGCTGCCAAATTACATGACAGAGATCTTCTGTTTCCAGGCATTGGAAACAGCGATCTCTGTGATGTCCCAGGCAGCCCATCCCCCCTACCGTTAGAACACACCCAGGGAATACAGTTAACCCCTTGATGTCCCCCTAGTGTTAACCCCTTCCCTTCCAGTGTCAGTTATTCATTAATCAGTGCATTTGTACAGCACTGATCAATGTAATCATATCACTGGTCCCCAAAAAGTGTAATTTGGGGTCAGATTTGTCCGCCGCAATGTCGGAGTCCAACTAAAAATTGCAGATCGCTGCCATCACCAGTAAAAAATATATAAAAGTCCTTAAATCTATCCCGTAGTTTGTAGACGTGATAACTTTTGCGCAAACCAATCAATATATGCCTATTGTGATTTTTTTTACCAAAAATATGTAGAACAATACATATTGGCCTAAATTTACGAAGAAATTAGTTTTTTTTTACATTTTTTTGGATATTTTTTATAACAAAAAGTAAAAAATATTTTTTTTTTCAAAATTGTCGCTCTTATAAAAACCATACAGGTCATCAAACACCACCAAAAGAACACTCTATTTGTGGGGAAAAAAAGGACATAAATTTTGTATGGGTACAACCGTGCAATTGTCATTTAAATAGACACAGTGCCGTATCACAAAAAATGGCCTGGTCATGAACAGGGGTAGATCCTTCTGGGGCTGAAGTGGTTAAGGGATTGGCCATCTGGGTGAGATTTTCCTGGCCATTTACTACTGTTCCTGCATGATAAATTTGGCTTCAAGTATGTGTGCTCAGTGCATAAATAAATAAGTTATTATGCATATGCCACAGTGGTTATAACCAACAGTTGTGGTGGTATTGTCCAACCCCTGGTTCATATCTATGGATAACTATTTTTTCTCTGTCAAACTTCTGCCCTCTTTCTTCCCTACCTTTTGTCTGGTGTTTTAGTGTCTAAACGATTACATGTATAACTTTCTGAGGGATTACTTTCAGTCAGTGAATTCTGTTCCCTTTATTCTACAAAATCAACACTAAGGCCCCTTTCACACTGGGACTGCCCGATCGTCAGCGGTAAACCGCCCGAATAGCAGCGATCTACCGTTGTAATAGCAGTGTTATGGCGCCGCTATTCGGGCGGCAGCACGGCACTTTTAACCCCCCACATAACGGGTTAAACGTGACGGCGCTAGCGGAGCGGAGTATACACCGCTCCCCACATTCCTGAAAAACATGCTTGCAGGAGTTTAATTTCACTCCCACCAGCGCACCACCCTGAGCCGCCCCAGTGTGAAAGGACACACTGGGTTGAATGGGGAGATGCTATTTTTAGCGCAATAGCGCCTGTAAAGCGCCCCAGTGTGAAAGGAGCCTAACTACAGATTTTAAAGAACTTCAATCTTTAAAATTCAATGGTCATTACACATTGCCAGTACTTCTCAGTATGTCTGTTACCTATAGACAAATGCTTATCCCTTCCTCATGAACATGACATTGAACTATCCAGGCTCTAACTTTTTTTTTCTGACTACACGTGTAATGGTTTATCTTCTCCTTACTTTGGGGCTGGTGAAGGGTGGTCCACTTTTATTTTTCTTGTCAACTGCAAGGTTTTGTAGAATCAGGGCCCAGTGAAAAGCTAGTTATTAAGGAGTGGATGGGGAAGCCGGCCACTGCGTCCTTAACATTGGATGAGTCATCAGCTGTCAACAGGCTTCCCCGCAGAGAGCTGAATGAAAAAAAAAAACATTGCTGGCAATAGAAAAAAAATTTGAAAATATGGCATGGGGACCCCCCCCCAATCCATACCAGGCCCTTCGGGTATGGTATGGATTTAAAGGGGAACCCTAAGCCAATTTCTTTTTTCTTTTAATGGCATGGGGTCCCCCCCAAAATCCATACCAGACACTTATCTGAGTATGCTGCCTGGCAGATCAGGAAAGATGGGGTATGAGAGAGCACCCCCCCTCCTGAATAATACCAGGAAACATGCTCTCAACATGGGGGATGCGTTTGGGCGGGGGCTCCAGCATGTTGATGGGGACAAGGGACTTATTCACCAAAAAAAAAAAGTGTAGAAAAGAAATAAAAACAAACACACAGTTTTTGACAATTCCTTTATTAAAAATAAAAAAAACAATGTCCCCCGATCTAGATCCATTGTTAATCACGACGCCCACCGCACTGCTGGATCCAAAAGCATGGTAAGGATTGGGGGGGGGACCCCACATCGTTTTTTTTGAAGATTTTTAACACCTGCTCCTGTAAAGAAAAAATTATTTCATTGATACATGTCCCCCAGAGCAGTACCCGGGCCCCCATACCCTTTTTATGGCCAGTAAATTGCATATAAGCCTTCAAAACAGGGAATTTTGATTTTTCAAGTTTGGGTCCCATAGGCTTTGAAATAGTTTGTGGCTCGGGTCTGAATTTCTTCCATGTTTGGGAGTTCTGGTACGAACCAAACTGGGGGGGTGGGGGGGAGGTGCGCATTATGCCCATCACTAGAAATAATCATATCTATTGGCAGTCTGTGGCTTTAGCAGAATCCTTGCTTGACTAATTTCTAGGAAAGGACTGATTGCCTCAGACAGATTTGCATCTTTAATCATTACTAATTCTCCAATATATGGCAAAGGGTGTCTACACAGGGTATAAACAAGCACCACACTTTTAATGTTTCTTTTAATGGGGTGTCTTCTTCTTCTTCTTCACTACCCCTTGGTTATTATACTTCATTATTCACATCATTAACAGTGTCAATGACAGGAACACCATCCTTTAAGGCCTTCTGCTACAAATGTGGGTTCAAGTATTTTTTCTCTTTTCCTATGCCTCATCTTTAAAGAGGAGGCACACTTGAAATGGCAAGCAATACCATATTGCCTTGAGATGGAGGACCCTGAAAACCACCTACATGATGACCTGTCAAGAATCGACTCCCTAGAGATAAAAAAAAAAAAAAAAAAGGTGACCTTCCATTGCTCAGGCAGGACTGATGAGTCAAATAATTTTCTCCCCCATTCACAGATTGTGCTAAATGAATTTTTTTCTAAACTTTAAATCTACATCCAAAAAACATACATTTAATATATTTCAGTTTACCGTTTTTTTTAGATATGCTTGCTGCATTACTTTCCTATTTTCAGCCCTTTTTTGTTTTCTTTTCACTTGGCAATCGTGCCAGCAACATACTTTTTTCAAAGTACTGGGAAGCCTAAATTACAAGACTGGCTAAACATTACAAATCTTTGAGCAGATAAGGCATTTCACACAGTATTTTATAATATTTCACCTGTTTATTTAGCTGTTTAGCTGACTGACTCCTGCTTTAAGGCAAAATTCTACAGTTATACCATATGCCACCTTCCCTTCTCTAATCTAGTATAATAATGCTGGGTTCCAAATACAGTACCTTACAAATTGCCCAATTTAATCAGTAATCTCTACCTGCTGTCCACTTGATGTGGCTCCAAAGCCAAACAGCCCAATCATTGTTGGAGAGAATGTTAAAAAATGCTGTTTCCATAATTCTCAAGTAACAAACATATATGAAGATGAATCCTTTATAAAGCAATGCCAGCATTATGTACGATCTGGTATTTGAAGAACAAAGTTGGCACTCATGTCTGGATGATAAGGGGTTAAGGTCTAAACATAAAATGTAGACAGCACTACTGGAGCCACGGCTGACAGTGTGTAAATTTTCAGCTATGGAAAAGGTGTAAAGTGTACACGAAAAAGCAATCAACGAAAGGATAGCTGATTTGATACCTTAACCCATCTGACAGTAAATACACATACTCATAGAAAGTGTAAATCAACATAAGTACATGTTTTTTAGGACAAGCTAGTAGATGACCGAGAGGAAATGTCTAGTAAATCATAATGCATAAGGCACAGGAAGCTTTAAGACTAATGCAACAGGCCCTTGCTGCAATAACTTTGAATAAATGTCCATGACTTAAAACATCTGTACTTGAAAACCATATTTACGACCTTTTTACTTAAATGGAGTTTTTAACTAAGTGAACAGTACATACGCCTTAGTAGGCCTTGTCTCCTGATACAGGCAAGTGCATCTGGCAGCTGCAGCTAAGTAGCTAAAGGCTTCTGTCCTTTGATGATCAGCAGGATTATCTCTATGTGAAGGTTTGTACCTGAAACAGAACTAATTGGCATCATTATGCATTTCAGCAGGTTAATTACAGCATGGCAACACTGCTGCCACTAAATATAAAATCCAGTTTAATACCGCTGCCCACTTTCTCCTCCATTTAGTCCAGCCATCTGTCATTCAGACCCTTCCAACATCACATCATATGTCTTTATCTACATCAGCTTTCTCTCTATTGCCTTTGTGTTGCTGGAAATCCTATCTGTCAAGTAATTATCCCATAAATCTTAGCATTGATTTTACTGCCATCAGCTTGGGGCCAGCCGAAATCCCATTACCGTGCAGCGGTGTTACCGCAGCCTAACAATAAAAGTCATGCTAAGGCAGAGCATCGCTCACGCAAGCATCATGGGAGCTCTGTATCCACTCAAGTGTTATTTCTGATGTATCTCCCTGCACATTGACCATGAATGTGGAATATGCAAGCAACTAAATTAATATATGATACTAAAATATGATGCTTATTATATATTCAGAATGCTGTAATATAAAAAATTAATGAGGTGTATATGATTTGCTGCAAACTGCATGGTAAAAGTAGCAGCAGCTCTGTTACACTTTTTCAGCATTCCTTTTCTGCTCATTTTATGTGCTTCCATTAACATTACACAACAAAAAAGTATTAAATGTACAGCACTAAAAATTGAACTTAGCAATGACTCCCTTTATTGTTTTTTGCTTAACTTCAGTTCAACATTTGGCAGGTGTCCACTACCATTGCCCTTTCAATCAATCATGCATGTTTCAACATACTGCTGCTGAATCTTGCGTGATTCAGCTTCAGCATCCTCACGTTAGGTTAGTGTAAGAGCAGTACTGCTGGGCACTGTGCCAGCATTTTAACTAAATGCCAAAATGAATGGAAAGCTTCACTTCTACGACACTAAAAACATGTAATTAGAAAGACTCACCCCATACAAATGTATTTTGAAAGACTCAGTTTTAGCCATACATCCGCAGTATTGTGGACTATCTCAAAGAACCTGTAATTTGTAAGACTTGTATAAGCAATGTGATTCATTTATCACAAAATGACAATAACCCAGATGTTATTCTTGGCTCTCATGCTACTATGAACATGTGGTGGCTGCAATGAGGGATTTGGGGTTGGATGAAGTCCCCAATTCAGACCAGGAGAAAGCATAAATGTATTGCTCTCTGTATGAATCTTTCATAATGGCTACTACTGGATGCAAGATGTTGTATTTCACTGAAGCCATTGTAGCAGATGTGTCAACTAACCTGCAGGGGTCTTCACATTTGGTAACTTTCTTTGCATTTGTGGATATATGTAATGCAATGTAAGGATATCATTAGGAGGAGCAGTTTTCGTCATCAAGATGCAACAGTTGAATGATTGTTAAGATTGAACTCCAAGCACAAATAAAAGACACAGAATTAATGAATACATTGTTACTAGCATTTTTAACCACTTCAACACCAGGCATTTTGAATGACAATTGCGCGGTCATGCGACGTTCTACCCAAACACATTTTTGATAATTTTGTTCCCACAAATAGAGCTTTCTTTTGGTGGTACTTAATCACCTCTGTGGTTTTTATTTTTTTGCGCTACAAATAAAAAAATACCAACAATTTTGAAAATAAAAAAGTTTTTCTCTGTTTCTGTCACAAAACTTTGTAAATAAGTATGTTTTTTCCATCACTGATGGGCACTGATGAGGCTACACTGACGTGCACTGATGAGGCAGTACTGATTGGCACTGATGAGGCGGCACTGGTGAGGTGGCACAGACAGGCACTGATGATGAGGCACTTATATGCAGCACTGATAGGTGGCACTGATAAGCAGCACTGACGGGCACTGATAGGTGGCACTGATATGCAGCACTGACGAGCGCTGATAAGCAGTACTGACAGGCACTCATAGGTGGCACTGATAGGTAACACTGGGCACTGAGATGTGGCACTGGTGGGCACTGATAGGTAGCCCTGATGGGTGGCACTGGTGGGCACTGATAGGTGGCACTGGTGGGCACTGATAGGCGGCACTGAAAGAGGGCACTGTAAGGTGTCCATTCCCTGGTGGTCTAGGGTGGCATCTGTAATTGGCGCTGAGTGCCACCCATGTTGGGCATTATGCCCCTTACCTGGTGGTCTAATGTGGGCTCCCTGATCATCTCTCTGGTGGTCTAGGATCGGCTCCCTGGTGGCCCCTGGGCTGGCTCCCTGGTGGTCCATTGTGGCAATCTGAGGGGGGGCTGTGCTGATAAACACTCAACACAGACCCCCCTGTCAGGAGAGCTGCCGATCAGCTCTCCCCTACTCACGTCTGAAGAAGCGACTAGTGGAAAAGCTGACAAATGTCTCTTCCTGTTTGCATCGTGATCAGCCGTGATTGGTCATGGCTGATCACGTGGTAAAGAGCATACAATGGATCGCGGGTGCGCGATTGCGGGTTATCCTGAGGACGTCAATAGACGCCCAGTCAGGGTAACGAAGCCACTGCCCGGCCATCATTTGTCTATAGACCGGGCAGGAAGTGGTTGAAAACAGTGGAAATACTGTAATTTGTGTGGGTATCAGGCTTGCAATTATTGTGCATCAGGGCTCCAAATGAGAGAAGGAGAAGCAGCACAAGGAGCCAATCAGTTTTTTCTGCAGTGCTCATATGCTAACAAGGAGCATGCTGGAAGGAGGAGAACAGAGTGACAAGAGAGATGAGCTTATCTGCCTCCTGCTTCCCCCTATTTACTGTCCAATCACAGTCAGGGGTGCAGAACAAGAACTGTAAGTGTTACTAAACTGTAGCAGAGAAAATTCAGGTCTCCTGCCCTGCCAGACAGGACTATCCTGTGTGGCTGAGCTGTATAAATCTTAGGACTGAAAGGAGAGACATAAAAATCCATTTGTAATACTGTATATTTTTATCTTTATATTTAGCTGTGTAAAGCTGAACTCCAGACAAATAAATAAACACATGACTTACTGCATTTAGGCAAGCCATTTAAAAACACCAAGAGTGTCTTTAAGGCTACTTTCACACTGAGGCGTTTTACAGACGCTATTTAGATAAAAATAGCATCTGTAAAGCCCCTGAAAAGTCCCCCCCAATCCACCCCAATGTGAAAGCCCTGAGTGCTTTCACACTGGGGCGGTGCGCTTGCGGGATGTTACAAAAAGTCCTGCAAGCAGCATCTTTGGGGTGGTGAGGGGAGCGGTAATAGACCACTCCTCTACCGCCCCTGCCATTGAAATGAATGGCAAGCGCTTCCGAAGCGGCTGCACACCGCCTCGGTAGCGCTGAGTGCCGGCACTTTTAACCCCTTTTTAACCCCTTGTGGGGGGTTAAAAGCGTGGCGCTCCCACCCGCATAGTGGAGCCCTATCGCTGGTAAAACTCCGCTAAAACTAGCGGGGTTTTACCGTGACCGCGGCTACCGCTTCAATGTGAAAGTAGCCTTAAAAAGCAGCACCGTGGCCACACTGCTGTAGAAAATAAATATTTATAAAGCACAGTCATATACTTTACAAATGGGCTATGCGTTCCACCAGCTTTGGCACCCTTGAGGCCCCAGAAAGTTCTGTGGAAAAATAAACTGTTATAAATGAGTCCCTACATGTCTTTTAAATGTAGCTAGAGTAAATACCCAATTCAGCTTCTCTGCGGTGCACCTTGGGATGTCTTTGGTGCCTGATCCATTTGGTGCCATAGCTATGTGCAGCCTTTTGAATTAGGGTGTGCACCCTAAAGCTCAATCACACGTGTGTGTGTGTGTCTATATACACAGTATCTCACAAAAGTCAGTACACCCCTCACATTTTTGTAAATATTTTATTCTATCTTTTCATGTGACAGCACTGAAGAAATGACACTTTGCTACAATGTAAAGTATTGAGTGTACAGCTTGTATAACAGTGTACATTTGCTGTCCCCTCAAAATAACTCAACACACAGCCATGAATGTCTAAACTGCTGGCAACAAAAGTGGGTACACCCCTAAGTGAAAATGCCCAAATTGGGCCCAATTAGCCATTTTCCCTCCCCGGTGTTATGTGACTTCAGCGTTGTCAAATGAAAAGATAGAATAGAAATATATATATATATATATATATATATAAAACCTCGGCATATTTATTTCCCTGCTGGTGCATTGAAAGAGACGCGCGTAAAAACTTATGTAAGAGGGAGATCTTTCCCATCTTCCTGCTGACACACAGAGTGATAATGCTAATGTGCATGGGGTGATTATGGTGTGCCCAGGCACGTCTGGCACACCTTGTGCGCACGCCTATGTTTGCCATACAGATTTGAAATAAGCTGACCTCTGGTTTAATTCAGCTTTGTAGATATTGTTTGTAAAGTAATCTTTGAGCTGATAAGACCAATGCCTGTGGACATTGTTTTAAGGATTATCTACATCTAGATTCCACTTCCACTAAGTTGCCTGTGATTGAATGGTTGGTTACCTCCTGGACGATTGGTTATGTCTATATGGTTCTGAAGTGATACTGGGGTATACTTCCTCTCTTATACCAAGATTTGGCCCTTCCTTCCTAGACATTTTGTACAGGATGATTTTACAGTGTGACTTTGGCTTGACACAGCGCTTTCCTCATGAAGTGGACCCTTCATTTATGAAACATTTTTCAGAATTCACTGGACTCCTATCAATGATTTGATGATAAATGTAAAGTTATGCACTTGGGGGCTAAGAATATGCATGCATCATACATACTAGGAAGAGTACAACTGGGGAAATCAATGGTGGAGAAGGATCTGGGTGTTTTGGTAGATCATAAGCTTAGCCACTTCAGCCACGGAACGATTTACCCACTTTCCGACCAGAACATTTTTTGCGATGCGGCACTGCGTCGCTTTAACTGACAATTGAGCAGTCATGCGACGTTGTACCCAAACAAAATTGACGTTCTTTTTTCCCACAAATAGAGCTTTCTATTGGAGGTATTTGATCACCTCTGCAGTTTTTATTTTTTGCACTATAAACAAAAAAATAGTGACAATTTTGAAAAAAACAAACAAACAATATTTTTTACTTTTTGCTATACTATATATCCAAAATATATGTAAAAAATGTAATTTCTTCCTCAGTTTAGGCCGATATGTATTCTACATATTTTTGATAATAGATTTATGGCACTATTATTATTATTTTTTTTTTTTCGTTTACTAGTAATGGCAGCGATCTGAGAATCGGGACTGTGACATTGCAGCAGGCAAATCTGACACTTTTGACACTTTTTTGGGACCAGTTACACTTATACAGTGATCAGTGCTAAAAATAGCCAGTGATTACTGTGCAAATGTCACTGGCAGGGAAGGGGTTAACACTAGAGGGTGATCAAAGTGTTAACTGTGTTCTCTGGGAAGTGTTTCTAACTGTATGGGGGCTGGGCTGACTGGGGGAGGAGATAGATCATTGTTCCCTATCACAGGGAACAGACTATCTCTCTCAACTCCCCTGTCAGAACGGGGATCTGCTTTGTTTACACTCGCAAATCCCCATTCTGGCTGTCTCGGGAGAGCTGCAGTTTCCAAAGCGAGCAAAGTCTTGTCTTGTATTAAGAGAGGTATGGACTTCAGAGAGAGAGATATCATTTTTCTGCTGTGTAAATCATTAGTAAGACCTCATCTGCAATATGCAGTTCAGTTTTGGGCACCAGTTCTCAAAAAAGGATATCGGGGAACTGGAGAAAATGCAGAGAAGGTCAACCAAACTAATAAGAGGCATGGAGGAGCTCAGCTATGAGGAAAGATTAGAGGAACTGAATTTATTTTTTCTTGAGAAGAGGAGATAAGGGGGGATAAGATCAACATGTACTGTATAAATACATAAGTGGTCCATATATTGAACTTGGCGTTGAGTTATTCACTTTAAGGTCATCACAGAGTACAAGAGGGCACTCTTTACGTCTGGAGGAAAATAGATTTAATATCCAAATACAGAAAGGTTTCTTCAAAATAAGAGCTGTGAAAATGTGGAATAGTCTCCCTCAAGAGCTGGTTCTGGCCAGCTCAGTAGATTGCTTTAAAAAAGAACTGGATTCTTTCCTAAATGTACATAATATTACTGGATATGAACATTTATAGGTAAAGTTGATCCAGCAAATGTCCAATTGACTCTCTGGGGATCAGGAAGGATCTTTTTCCCCTCCTGGAGCAAATTGGATGGTGCTTTTCTGTTTTTTTGCCTTCCTCTGGATCAACAGTGGGTATAATGATTGTGTATATGGGATTGTATGTTTTTTGGGGTTTTTTTTCTTCCCATTTATAGGTTGAACTGGATAGAATTGTGTCTTTTTTTTTCAACCTGACTAACTATGTAACTTTGTAATGATTTATGTAGTATATCCTTCATACCCAGTCGATCCACCAGAATGAATATCCGTAGACTGTTCCAGAACTTGCAATATCCTCACGACTGCCCTCTCACCCATGTCATAGTGTCCCTGGACACATGTAAAGCATTCGATAGTGTGAAGTGGCCCTACCTATTTCAAGTGTTACAGCTCTATGGATTTGGTCCCAGTATTATTAAATGGATTAGACTCCTCTATGTTTCACCGAAGGCCCATATTAGGATTCATTTGCATGTTACTGAGGCTTTTCCGATAACTAGGGGCACTAGGCAGGGGTGCCCACTGTTTCCCCTCCCATTTGCCCTGGCTGTGGAACCCCTTGTTTAAGGCTTCGTAGCTCCCCCCGATTAGAGGTCTCCCCGTTGGCACTATAGAGAAATGTATTTCCTTATATGCAGATGACACCTTAGCAGTGGCGGCTGGTGACGTTTTAGGATGGGGGGGGGGGGGCGCCAGGCCCCGCCCTTCCTTTTGATCCCTCCTACTTTTAATAAGCCCCACCTCTTATAGAATCCACCCACTCCTTCCCCTGTATGCCACATATTGTGTCAGGAGTACACAGCTCAGCATCACAGGACACAGTATACAGCTCAGCATCAGAAGACACAGTATACAGCTCAGCATCACAGGTGGGGTATATAGCAGCCAGTATCACAGGACACAGTATAGAGCCCCCAGCATCACAGGTGGGGTATATAGCAGCCAGTATCCCAGGTGGGGTAAATTACCCCAAAATAACACAGGTATGGGTAAATTGCAGCCAATATCACAGGTATGGGTAAATTGCAGCCAATAACACAGGTGGGGGTACATTGCAGCCGATATGACAGGTGGGGTACATTGCAGACATTATCACAAGTGGGTTACTTTGCAGCCAATATCACAGGTGGGGGTACTTTGCAGCCAATATCACAGGTGGGGGTACTTTGCAGCCAATATCACAGGTGGGGGTACTTTGCAGCCAATATCACAGATGGGGGTTCTTTGCAGCTAATATCAAAGGTGGGGTTACTTTGCAGCCAATATCACAGGTGGGGGTACTTTTCAGTCAATATCACAGGTGGGGTACTTTGCAGAGATCCCCCCCCCAAAGTCGGACAAGTCCTGCACTTACCCCATCTAATAGGCAGGCAGGAGTGTGCAGAGATCGGCATGTGGACAGCAGGCTGAAGCCTCTCCCCATCAGTC
>BLSH010211970.1:654568-671549 GCA_018402905.1 Glandirana rugosa | reverse complement strand
GCGGTGGTCAATGATGGGTGACTGGCGGTGGTCACTGATGGGTGACGGGTGGTGGTCAGTGATGGGTGACGGGTGACGGGTGACATGCCACGGTCACTGACGGGTGATGGGTGACAGGTGCTCTTTATGATGGCAGTCTGATGACAGGTACACTTTATGATGGCAGGTACCCTTTATGGGGGCATATGTGGTGACTGTTGGGGTGACAGGTGCATTGGGGGGGGCAGGGGGTCAGTGTCAGTGTGCTTTTACTTTGCAGATCAGTAACTCACTGATCCCAGCTCTTCTCTCCTCACACCGGACACTGTGTGAGGAGAGAAGAGCTGGTAACAGTGAGTTACCGCTCTGTTTACACTGGATGTGATCAGCTGTGAAGTAGATCACAGCCGATCACAAGGTATCAGCCACCGGCCGGCGGCTGATACCAGTGTCGGTGACAGGCAGTGTTCCCCAGGAAGACGCCGCCACCGACGCGCACGCGCAGCGCGCTCCCGATTGCGCGCATGCGCCATGCGAACGGCGGACGTGCCATTTGTGATCAGCCGTGACTTCGTCACGGCCGATCACGTGGTGAACAGCCATAACCAATGGCTGTTCACCCCTGTCGCTGAAGCGGCGTGTCCTGGGGACACGCCGACACCGACAGAGCCGGGATGCGCGCACCCGATCGCGCGCAATCCCGGCTTAAAGGGAGGATGTCATATGACGTCCACCCGCAGTAATAGCAGGTCCGCTCTGCCGTCATTTGCTGGTGGGCGGACCTGAGGTGGTTAAAATGCAAATCAATTTATAACTGCGTTTTTATGGATATTTTTGTTGTTATTCTGTCTCTCACTGTGAAAATAAACCTACCATTAAAATTATAGACTGATCATTTCTTTGTCAGTGGGCTAACGTACAAAATCAGCAGGGGATCAAATACTTTTTTCCCTCACTGTACATCTAACACTCTCCTCCCTCCAGACTAACAATGCTGCTGTCCAAACATGCCTCCTGTGCTCCATAATTCAGAGTGGGGGCACTCTAAAGCCTCATACTCACAATGCAACGGTCGTACGACCGGACGTCCAAAATCCTACGTCGGCTTTTGTGTCTCGCATACCGACGTGCACTAAGCGATCGTACAACCAAGCCTAACGTGGTGACATGTTACGAGCATATAAAGAGGAAGTTCAGGTGAATGTGAATTAGGATAGTAGGTTTACATGAACTGACACTTCCGGGCGTTCCTGACTTCTGAGCTTGCGTGTTTTACACATACAACTTGTTGGACCTACTTCTCTGTACACGTGGTACAACAGTCGTACCACCACTTGTTGTACAACAAAAGTTTTCTAGTCTGCTCATCTAACTTCTGTTGTACAACCGTCGCAAGTCGGCTGTTCTAATCGCACGTACTAACGGTCGGATGATCATACAACAAGCGGTTGTTTTCGTACGACCGTCGCACCATGTGTACGAGGCTTAATACAAGAGGTGTGTTACTGACCAGACCACCAGGGGAAAACAGAGGGGAAAAAAAGCCAAAAAATATAAAACTAATGCAGCCACCACATCTAATGATTGGTAAACTGCAGTATATTATATTTTTGGGTATTTGGATTAATACCACTTTCAACAATGAAAGTTGCTCAAGGGCAGCCAACATTTTTAGTTGTGGTACTACTAATATACTTTTTCTATATAATTAAAGCGTAACTCTACTTTTGTTGAGAAAAAAGCATTCCCCTCTGGGTGATCTATGTACATTGCAAGGATTTTATCAAACTTTGTTGCAGATTCCTACCTTTTGTTATTCTGAGGAAATCCCTGTGTGTTTTCTCTGTGCCCATGTGAGAAAGTGAGTCTAATGGGAGTGGTTTCATAATTATCATTTAGCTGTGCACCTGCAAGGCAATAGTGAGGAAAGCTGCTGGTCCTGCATCCCTTTAGACGTGTTCCTATTGGGAGTACCTCACCAAAAATGACATTTTTGTTCCGGGGGATGACTGAAATCTGACTTGCTGATTTATGGGAAAATCAGTGAGCCAATCACACAAGCAGGAAATGACATATCTGGTGGGCGTTCTGTACATATTCTGTGTACAGAACAACTCCAGGTAGCCATATTGCATTTTCAGAAAATTACAGCGGATGCAGATTGAATAGGAAAAGTCATTTTAATAACATTCAATTAAAATATGACTTGTGTCACAATTGTATACACTATATTATTTTTTCTATATTTGCTATTTTTTTTACCCACGAAAGTGGAGTTACCCTTGAGACCCCTTTCAAGCTGAGGCAGTTTTCAGGCATTTTAGCGCTTGAAATAGTGCCTGAAAACTGCCTCCCATGACGCCCAAGTGTGAAAGCCTGAGTGCTTTCACACTCTAGCGGTGCGCTTGCGGGACGCAAGCCAGGGCTGTCTTAATGCAAGGGCACCCCTGGGCACTGCCCAGGGGCCCCTGGTGCATGGGGGCCCCATGATAATCTTGCATTACATTATATTTGCCAACTGTCCTGGAATTGCTGGGATGGTCACGCTATTCACTAAGCTGTCCCGGGATGGCTGTGTCCCAGGCAGCATCCCCAAAACTGTACTGTGCCCTCCTGACTTCCCCCCATACTGTGTTCTTTCTATTGATTAGTCTTTGATTTATGGCATGTTTTCTTATTTTTTAAAATCAATTTTATTGAAAGTACTAATAAATATATGATTCATTCTATCAACTATTTATACTTTAATTCTTGAGAGTTGGTGCATAAATTGGGGCAAGCTGGTAGAGGACCCCAGTGCATTACTTTGCCCAGGGGCCCATGATGCTATTAAGACGGCCCTGACGCAAGCAGCATCTTTGGGGTGAGTTGGGAGCGCTGTATACAGTGCTCCCAAAATGCCCCTGCGCTTTGCAATGAATGGGAAGCGCTTCCGAAGCGCCTGTAAACACTGGAGTTTTTAACCCCTTCTTTGGGGTTAAAAGCACCCCGATAGTAACTGTAAAGTTATATTTATGTTAATGACCATAACAAATATACTAATGACAAATATCTGCAAATCTAAATTCACAAGAAACTAATTTAGCATCATGCAACTTCATTTGGTGTTTAATTTAATTTAATGTTCATCACTGAAAAACATTGACATTGTTAGACAAGTATTCCCAGTAGCATACCATCATTTTTGATAGCTAAGTTTATTTTATCATAAGCGGAGCTCCAACATACTTATTTTGTATCCAAGCAGCCAAAAAATGACCTACTTTTTGTTTTTTTTTTCTAATGGAAATGCAAGTAGGTCAAAAATTAGGGTGGGCTCAGCTGCTCTGTCTGGATATATTTCAGTAGCGTCCAGTGGACGTGGCAGTAGCAGACTGACCGCAGGGCATTGTCCTTACCAACACAAGGGAGTAACTGAGGTAATTTTGGTCATTAGCTATACCAGATAAATACAGAGAGACAAAGTGCTGATAATATGTCAATATAATTTGTCTATGCACCATTAAAGATGTAAGATAATGTTCCAGGTGAAACGAATGATTAATACAGCTTTGTACTTTGTCATTTTTAAAGGATATTCAGAAAAGTACCACAAACACTAATAAAGTTGCTGACAATAACACCTTTAAAGTTTAACTCAAAGCAAACAGATAAATACACAGTTGAGCTTGTTAACTGCCATAATATTTATACGTCTGTCATTCTTGTGATCTAGGCATTCCTGCCAGACAGCACATCCAGGCTCTGGACTTTTCTGCAGTTAAAGCGGTTGTCTACCCAAGGGAAAAAAAAACAATAACCTGCAAGGCAAAGGCATAATGAGCTAGTATGCATCGCATACTAGCTCATTATGAAATACTCACCTTAGAACGAAGCTCCCGCCGGGCTGCCCGGTCCCTGCAGAGGGAGCGAACATCTTCGCAGTGTGGCTTCTTCCGGGTTCACGGCTCCGGCGCTGTGAGTGGCCGCGCATGCGCGCTGGAGCCCGTCTTTCCGGCAGGGTCTGGCGATATGCACCGGGCCTTCACCGGGCCTTCACCGGGCCATCACTGCGCATGTGCCGTGACGTCAGCGGCTGCATTGCGAGTGGAATATCTCCTAAACCGTACAGGTTTAGGAGATATTCATTTTACCTACAGGTAAGCCTTATTAAAGACTTACCTGCAGGTACAAAACACTTTTTTGGGTAGACAACAGCTTTAAGCAATACAGCTTGGACCAGGACCCATACATACCAGTCTTTGAGTGAAGGAGCAGGAACACACTGATGTGGTCATCCCTGTATTCTTCTCACCTGTAATTATGTTTAAAAAGGTTAGACACAACAGCACTGTATATAACAATACAGCCCAAACTGGCTTAGAGTGGTGACCTTTCCTCTCCCAATCTGGCTGCTGCTGGACAGAGGAGGCTTAGATAAAAAAAATTGGCTGTAAAAACACATGACTAGTGCAGACCCCATGTACCCAACTGTCACCTTACCGTAAGCAAACTGCCATACCACCTATGCTCCTACCAACCCTCCACCCTTACCTATAATAATTGGAGATTACAACAATTTTGGAGTATAAAATGGCCATAGCAGTCTATTTATTCAAAGTAATAACTTAACATGAAAATAGAAAAAACATTCTTTAACAAAACTTATCAGCAAACAAATGATCAATCACTGACAATGTTGGTCTGTGACGGCACCCCCAAAATTAAATTAGGTTCCAAAAACCACACTGCATTACCTAATACCGTACTAGGCCTCCAGCCGCAGAACACCGACTCGGAGACGACAATTACTTGCAGTGCAACCATTACAATATTCCAGCTAAACCTCCGTTAGCTGGAATGCACAAGAATGACACGTACCCCCGATGTGTCCCAAACCCTTCCTCATCATAAATTTCCTTCCACCGATAAGGCCAACACCCGCCAATAGCACAGCTGCCATGATGTCCTTCACAAAGCACTGCACCTGCAAAAAAGCACATTACTGCAACAAAGGGAGGGAGGGTGGGAAGCTGCTAGTTCCAATGACCATCCTCCAATGGACCCCTATAGCTACGCCCCCCCCCTCTTATATCACCTCACCCCCCAGGGATTACCCACCACTCCTGCGGGCCCTGCCAACTACCAATAGCTGGCCTTGAGACAAAGTATGTTGTCTCCCCTGGCCACATAGTCATGCTGCCCCTGCATTATTTTTCTCTTTTGTCATTCGTTCCGGGGCTCCCTTTCATTTTTTAATGAACACCTAACTGCATTAAAGTGGTTCTAACGGCAAAAGGTTTTGTACCTTAATGCATTCTATGCATTTATGTAAAAACTTTCCAATACCAGTTCCTTCTTCTATACCAAACCTCCAACCTGTATGTGATCACCATGACTATCATGGTGATCACATGGTTGGTTCATGGTCATTGATTTGTTCCTGACCATTAAGCCTCGTACACACGGTGCGACGGTCATGCGAAAATGGTCTTACAACAGCTTGTTGTACGATCATCCAACCGTACACGCGATTAGAACAGCTGACGTGCGACGGTCATACAACATAGGTTGGATGAGCAGACTAGAAAACTTTTGTTGTACAACAAGCGGTCGTATGACTGTTGTACCGTGTGTACAGAGAAGTTGGTCCAACAAGTTGTATGTGCAAAACATGCATGCTCAGAGGTCAGGAACGCCCGGAAGTGTCCGTTCTTGTAAACCTACGTTCCTAATTCACAAATCACATCCACCTGAACTTCCTCTTTATACGCTCGTAACACGTCACCACGTTAGGCTTGGTCGTACGATCGCTTAGTGCACATCAGTATGCGAGTCACAACAGCCGACATAGGATTTTGGACGTCCGGTGGTAAGTCTGTCACATTGTGTGTACGAGGCTTTACTCTGACCTGCTGCTGTCAGGGACAGCGTGCTCTTTGGACCAACAGCAAGCATCAGTGTGTATAAATGCTTAAAGAACATTTTGAAAATATTTAAAAGAACTTTTTATTATCTTTTCATGACAGTGCCTTGAAAGAGTAAGGCAGAGGGGGGTGCAAAATACAAGCTTGCTGGCTAACAAAATTGTATATATATGGTTATTGCAGAGTGAAATGGGTGTTATGACCAGTTTTTATTTTTTATTATATGGGGAAATTAAACAAGGAATCTGACGTATCACTACAAGCAACAATGAATACATCTGGAAGAATTTAAAAATGAGAACATAAATTGCTGGTCCCCTGAAGTTTGACAGTTGCTGGTCTATCAACTTCCTGATATTATACACTCATAGTTGCCAACATTAAAAACATTTTTACACTTTTTTTACTGTGTGTCCAGTCTGCCTCTATAGGCAGATAACAAACTTTAATTAGGGATGGGGCGTTCATTTAAAATAAATTCCCTATAGCTTTAGTGAGCAACTTACGAATAGTGAAGGATATCCCAAGCAGATGGATCCGGAGAAATCTTCTGTGCAGGGATGCCCCATCCTCTCCTTGTCTCTCAAAATTCCACTATGGGGGTTATTAGATTTGGTTTTCTGTGAAGATGCTATGAAAAAGTTATTGATGAGGACTTTCATTGCTCCTTCTGGGAATTGGGTATGAAATCTTCTGACTCTTTTGATTTACCCCTATTCACAAATGTTCACCCAGCATGTCTCCCAATGCTTCCCTAGTACACCTCTGCCTCCAATGCCTCCCAGTATTCCTCTGCCTCCAATTCCTGCCCAGTACACCATTGCCTCTAATGCCCCCCAGTACACCTCTGCCACCAATGTTCTCCCCAGTACACTTCTGCTCCCCCCCCCAGTATTCCTCTGCCTCTAATGCCTCCTGGTATTCCTCTGCCTCAAATGCCCCCCCAGTGTTCCTCTGCTTCTAATGCCCCGAAAGTATTCCTCTGCCTCCAAAGCTGGTACATCTCTACCTTCAATGCTCCCCCCAGTACACCTCTGCCTCCAATGCCCCCTCAGTACACCTCTGCCTCCAATGCTTGACCAGTACACCTCTGCCTCTAATGTCCCCCCAGTATCCCTCTATCTCCAATGCCTGCCCAGTACACCTCTGCCTCTAATGCCCCCCCCCAGTATTTCTAATGCCATTGTTCTTGAATCTTCACACCCGGTGTTGCACTGTGAACTTAAATGGCTGTAGGGCCAGGAGCCACCTAGTCACCCAACTATTTTTCTCCCTGTTGTCACACATCCACTTCAGGGGGGCATGGTCGGTGACTAGCCTAAACGACCTTCCTAGGAGGTAGTACTTCAGCGCCTCTAAGGCCCACTTGATCGCCAAGCACTCCTTCTCCACAATGGCATAGTTCCTCTCATGCCTATTAAGCTTCCTGCTTAAGTAGACAACCGGGTGCTCCTCACCATCTCTGATCTGGGACAGAACAGCACCTAGTCCCACATCCTAGGCGTCTGTCTGTACAACAAACTCCTTTGTGAAGTCCGAGGTCATGAGCACCGGTTGTAAACAAAGGGCTTGCTTCAACTTCTGGAATACCTTCTTGGCTTCGGGATTCCACTCCATTCTCAAAAGCACTTGAACAGTGTGAAACATGTCAACCTAGTCTGCATGTCCTGATGTTGGTGGATGTACAATAAAGCTTGCTACATTATTCATTCAAGTCGGAGTGCAGCCAATTTCTTTGTTCATTCAATTCCTTGGCTACACGGGACATAAATGGGGTGCCCTGATCCGTTAAGACCTCTTTAGGGATTCCCACCTGGCTAAAAACCTGAACCAACTCACTGGCAATAGTCTTAGGAGGTGTTCCGCAAGGGTATGGCTTCCGGATAGCAGGTCACATAATCTAATATTACCAGGATGTGCTGGTGCCAATTCTTTTGAAAGGCACTTCAATTATGGGCAGTGGAACAAGTAGACTACGGAAATGGGATGAGGGCGCAGAGAGTTGACACATGATTCACAATACTCTCTGATATCTGCATGCAACCCAGGCCATAAGAATCTCTGAGTTATTCTCTCCCTGGTCTTATCCATACCCAGATGTCCCCCCATTACATGCCCATTGACTAGATCTAGCACCATCCTGTGAAAGGATTTGGGAACTACTAGCTGTTCCACCTCACCCTCCCCTTGTTTAACCACCTGATACAACAAATTATTTTTAAGAGCCATGTAGGGAAAAGACACCCCCAATTAGGGTCCACATGTTCCCCATCCATCACCTTCACGTTTTCTCTGGATCTCAGTAGAGTTGTTCAGTACAGAAGTCCTCCCTCCGGACCTCTAAGCCAGGTACTGCATTCTGTTCACTCTCACAGTCAGGGTCAGAGACATTTTCTGGATCATTAGCCCCCAGCTGGGAGCTATCTTCCAGCTCCTCCGGCTCCCCAGCCAGTACAGGAAAAAGAAGAGGGTCTCTCCCTTCATCGGTCCTGCCACCAATCTCCCCTTCCATTTGGCAAAAAGGGTCGGGTGAGAGTTCCCGTGCTTCCACAGCAGGGGGATCTCTATCCTCCAGACTCCCTGGGCCTTCCCATAACCTCCAAAAATGGGGGAAATCCCTGCCCACTAGGGTGTCATATAGCAGTGAAGGTACTACCCCCACTGAATGAGTCACACTGCCCCAAGGGGTGTCAATCTCAGCCACCGCCATCTGGTAGTCATTAGCATCCCCAAGGATGCAAATGACCCCGACAGTGCTAGGGTGTAACCTTGCAGGATTTACGCTATTGCTTTTTACCAATGTTACCACACTACCAGAGTCAAGCAGAGCAGAGACTGGTTTCCATCAACAAAAATCACACACATTTGCTTCTCCATGCGATTTGAACATGATGCTGTATATGCGACCTGTGCAAAAAGAGAAAGATGTCTATTTACATAAGTATAATCGCATTGCATGGGTTCATCATTCAGGGGACAATTGGCAGCAATATGGCCCAATGCTTGGCATCGGTAGCACTGTATGTGCTCTATACCCAGTCCTTTCCAGGGTCCACAAGACCTTCTTGGCCAGTCTCAAGGTCTAGAGCCCACAGTCTCTTTAACCGTAGCAGTCTTATCAAATTTCTCCACGCCCCTGAACCCTGGAACAGCCTTACCAGGTCCGCCGGGCGATCTTTCACCCCTAGGGACATTGGAGTGGGGCGCAGATGGGTGCGCCAAGTCCTCAGCAGCAGTGTAGCTCTCCACGAGGTCCATGAGTTGGGTGGTGGTTTTGGGGTCCCCATGACTGACCCACTTCTTCAAAGCAGCAGGGAGTGCACATAGATAGCAGTCCATGACCACGCGCTCCACAATCTGGGGACCTGGCAAAGTCTCCAGCTGTAGCCACTTTCTGAAGAGGTGGACCATGTCGAACATCTGCGAGCGGGGTGGCTTGTCGGTGTGGTAGGTCCACTGATGCACTCGTTTGGCCCAGGCTGCCACGGTGACCCCTAGGCATGCGAATATCTCTGCCTTTAGGGTCTCATAGTCCTGGGCCTTATCTGCTTCCAGATCAAAATAGGCTTTTTGGGGTTCACCTGTCAAGAATTGTGCTAACAGTCTCGCCCACTGTTCTTTTAACCATCCTTCACGAAGAGCGACTCTTTCAAAAGTCGCGAGTTACGCCTCCACATCATCCCCAGGTGTCATCCTCTGCATGTGGTAAGAGGCGTGTACCAATTTTGGTTCCACTGTTACCGGAGGTGCAGGCCCCTTTTTTAATGCCAACAGGGCCTCCACAAACTGTCGGTTCATCTCCTGTTGAGCCGCTTGTTGTGCTGCGGTGGCCTCTGCGACCAGGTGGTTGGTTTCCCACTGAGCTGCCTGTTATGCTGCAGCGGCCTCTGCAACCTGGCGGTTGGTTTCCTGCTGAGCTGCATTGGCTTGTAACAGGGTCTTCAATATTTCCTTTATATATATCTTGGAAAGATGCCCGCTGAACTCTGGGAGATTAGCTCGTGGGGATCGACTTTCCTGAGGAAAATAGTCAGCGTGCAGGCAACTTTCTTTAAAATCTGGCGGCTTGCCAGGTTTATTGGTAAAAGATTTGCATTTTAAAAACAAACAAAACAGAAAATAAATCCTTGCCATCTGGCGCTAAACTAAACATTTTAGTTTCCTCACTATGCAGTGTGGGGCTGGCCCCAACACCCACAAAACATAAGCCACAATGCAAACCTTTTCTTTTTAAAGTTCAAACAGACACAGAGCTCCCTCAGATCCCTCTCTGAGTTCCAGGCCAGAGCTCAAGTGAGATCTCTTCCTGATTATTTAAATCCACCTGCTGGTGATCTCCAGTGGACCACAAACTCCGGACCGGAACTAGCCCTGCCATGGTGGCTGGTAAAATCCAGTCCACATGAACTCATACGAGGCGACAGGTAGCGTCCATCTACCACTTCACCTCGCATACTGTCACAATATATAAACACAGTGGGTATAAAAAAGAGTCACCCCCTTTAAAACAATCACATGTTGTTGCTTTGCAGCCTGAAATGAAGACAGACACAGTTTATATTTTATCCAGCTGTATTTACTAGTGCAACCTATGACATAATTTCAGGCTGCAATGCAACAAAATGTGATTATGTTAAAAGGGTGATTCTTTTCTATACCTACTATATATCTTTCTTTCTATTCATTCTGCGGAGACAGGCTTAATTAATTTATTATTATTCATTATGCAAAGTGAACTAACACTTTTGAAAGAGAAAACTAACTATGTTACCTAAAAAAAACTCGTATTTAATTAGTAAATTCCCTTTTCCCAGCATGTGAGGACAGGCAGTTTGCCGGTGTGAGGCTCAAACAAATGTAAAACTAGCTAATGGAGAAATATGAACATTTGGATCTGTGCATAAACCTGGCGGAATCTGGATCCCTGTAAAAGCTGTGTGTGAACATGACAAACAAATAGATCCATGACAAGGTGTAGCCAGTGATGGTCCTGCTGTTTCAAGGATGGGGCAAAGATTATGATGCTTGTGGGTCTCTTAGTGGTTTCCAGTGGTACATTGAAGTCAAGCTAGTCATACAGGAAAAACATAGCAAAATGTGCATCAAAGAGCAATTATAGATATAGATTTCACACCCTAATGTGTTTAAATACTCAGAAATGCATGTATTGTTACATTGAAAAGTGTGAATAGCATTGGAGGCTCCTCCATAAGGGCTCCTGGGGCAACGCCCCGCCATCAGTTTGCAGAAGAAAAAAAAAGCTTGCAAAAAAATAAAATAAAAATAAACTATATAATTATCTTTTTCTGCTGTTCCTTAAAAAAAAAAAAGTTTGCAGAAAAAAAATAATATAAACGATATAATTTTTTTAATGCTGTTGCTAGGTAGATTAGGAAAAAAGCATCAAATTGTGATTTTTTTTTCTAATCTACCTAGCAACAGGGCGTCCGTCCTAGACATGATAAAAAATGTCATTGAGAAGCACAGAGAAATTGTTTCTCCACGCTCATTTGCTCTCTTGGCAGCCCCTATTGCTGGTCAATGGAGCTCATTAGGACGGTTCGATATGCCGGACTGGCCCGCCTATTGAGCTCCCTAATTTGTTCCTGCACTAGGGAGGTGGAGACAGGGAGGGGCGGGTGATGTGAAGCCTGAGTAAGTGAGTCTGACCATTCGGGCGGGGGGCACACAAGTCTGTACTAAGTAATACTCAGTTCTGCCGCTGCCCCTGTATCACACACACAATATATGTGTGTGTAATTATTATGTCAACAGTGAAAACACAGACAGTTACAGTACTCTGTGCTCTGCCTCCTGCACTGGAATGAACAAGCCCTGCTGTCCTTCGTTCACCCCCCCCCCACACAGAGAGGAGTAGTAGACTGACCTTGTGAGACTCGGAGTGCGACCTCTCTCTGACCTGGAGAGGAGAGAGGAGCCTGGATGGCAGGGCGGTGTCTGCCTGCACTCTGCTGCTGTCCCACCATTAGGTAAAGAGCTCTTAGCATCCACATCTATCAGCCACCTCTATTACCCAGCACTTTACACTTCCCTGTTTGAGTTCAGCATGGGGACCTTCTCTTATTCAGGTGGCTCTCTATGGGTTTTATGTGATTACTATGCATGTGGATCTGTTTCCATGTGTATGATGTTTTTTTGCATTTGTGTGTATGGATGGGTTTCCTGTGTCTGTGTATGCCTAGCGTGTGTGTGTGTGTGTAGCTAGATGTGTATGTATGGATATAGAGGTGTATGTATGGATATAGAGGTGTATGTATGGATATAGATGTGTATGTATGGATATAGAGGTGTGTGTATATGGATATAGAGGTGTATGTATGGATATAGAGGTGTATGTATGGATATAGAGGTGTGTGTGTATGGATATAGAGGTGTATGTATGGATATAGAGGTGTATGTATGGATATAGAGGTGTATGTATGGATATAGAGGTGTATGTATGGATATAGATGTGTATGTATGGATATAGATGTGTATTTATGCATATAGAGGTGTATGTATGGATATAGAGGTGTATGTATGGATATAGATGTGTATGTATGGATATAGAGGTGTATGTATGGATATAGAGGTGTGTGTATGGATATAGAGGTGTATGTATGGATATAGAGGTGTATGTATGGATATAGAGGTGTATGTATGGATATAGATGTGTATGTATGGATATAGAGGTGTATGTATGGATATAGATGTGTATGTATGGATATAGAGGTGTATGTATGGATATAGAGGTGTATGTATGGATATAGATGTGTGTGTATGGATATAGAGGTGTATATATGGATATAGAGGTGTGTGTATGGATATAGATGTGTATGTATGGATATAGAGGTGTGTGTATGGATATAGAGGTGTATGTATGGATATAGATGTGTGTGTATGGATATAGAGGTGTATGTATGGATATAGAGGTGTGTGTGTGTGTAGCTAGAGGTGTATATATGGATATAGAGGTGTGTGTGTGTAGCTAGAGGTGTATGTATGGATATAGAGGTGTATGTATGGATATAGATGTGTGTGTATGGATATAGAGGTGTATATATGGATATAGAGGTGTGTGTATGGATATAGAGGTGTATGTATGGATATAGAGGTGCATGTATGGATATAGATGTGTGTGTGTATGGATATAGAGGTGTATGTATGGATATAGACGTGTGTGTATGGATATAGAGGTGTATGTATGGATATAGAGGTGTGTGTGTGTGTAGCTAGAGGTGTATATATGGATATAGAGGTGTGTGTGTGTAGCTAGAGGTGTATGTATGGATATAGAGGTGTATGTATGGATATAGAGGTGTATATATGGATATAGAGGTGTGTGTATGGATATAGAGGTGTGTGTGTGTAGCTAGAGGTGTATATATGGATATAGAGGTGTGTGTATGGATATAGAGGTGTATGTATGGATATAGAGGTGTGTGTATGGATATAGAGGTGTATGTATGGATATAGAGGTGTATGTATGGATATAGATGTGTGTGTATGGATATAGAGGTGTATATATGGATATAGAGGTGTGTGTATGGATATAGAGGTGTGTGTATGGATATAGAGGTGTGTGTATGGATATAGAGGTGTATGTATGGATATAGATGTGTATGTATGGATATAGAGGTGTGTGTATGGATATAGAGGTGTATGTATGGATATAGATGTGTGTGTATGGATATAGAGGTGTATGTATGGATATAGATGTGTGTGTATGGATATAGAGGTGCATGTATGGATATAGATGTGTGTGTATGGATATAGAGGTGTATGTATGGATATAGATGTGTGTGTATGGATATAGAGGTGTGTGTATGGATATAGAGGTGTATGTATGGATATAGATGTGTGTGTATGGATATAGAGGTGCATGTATGGATATAGATGTGTATGTATGGATATAGATGTGTGTGTATGGATATAGATGTGTATGTATGGATATAGAGGTGCATGTATGGATATAGATGTGTATGTATGGATATAGATGTGTGTGTATGGATATAGAGGTGTATATATGGATATAGAGGTGTGTGTATGGATATAGAGGTGTATGTATGGATATAGATGTGTGTGTATGGATATAGAGGTGTATGTATGGATATAGATGTGTGTGTATGGATATAGAGGTGCATGTATGGATATAGATGTGTGTGTATGGATATAGAGGTGTATGTATGGATATAGGTTTCTTATATGAATGGTGTGCATGTGCCAATCTGTGTATCTGCTTCTCTTTCCATGTACAGGCTTTTTTTTTTTTTCATTTGTGTGTCTAGCGTGTGTGCATATAAATATAGGTGGGCCACTTGTGTTACTGGCTGCTGATACCCCACCTGTGTTACTGTCTGCTGATACCCCACCTGTGTTACTGTCTGCTGATACCCCACCTGTGTTACTGTCTGCTGATACCCCACCTGTGTTACTGTCTGCTATATACCCCACCTGTGTTACTGGCTGCTGATACCCCACCTGTGTTACTGGCTGCTGATACCCCACCTGTGTTACTGTCTGCTGATACCCCACCTGTGTTACTGTCTGCTATATACCCCACCTGTGTTACTGGCTGCTGATACCCCACCTGTGTTACTGTCTGCTGATACCCCACCTGTGTTACTGGCTGCTATATACCCCACCTGTGTTACTGGCTGCTATATACCCCACCTGTGTTACTGTCTGCTATATACCCCACCTGTGTTACTGTCTGCTGATACCCCACCCGTGTTACTGGCTGCTATATACCCCACCTGTGTTACTGTCTGCTATATACCCCACCTGTGTTACTGTCTGCTATATACCCCACCTGTGTTACTGTCTGCTGATACCCCACCTGTGTTACTGGCTGCTATATACCCCACCTGTGTTACTGTCTGCTATATACCCCACCTGTGTTACTGTCTGCTGATACCCCACCCGTGTTACTGGCTGCTTGATACCCCACCTGTGTTACTGGTTGCTATATACCCCACCTGTGTTACTGTCTGCTATATACCCCACCTGTGTTACTGTCTGCTGATACCCCACCTGTGTTACTGTCTGCTGATACCCCACCCGTGTTACTGGCTGCTATATACCCCACCTGTGTTACTGGCTGCTGATACCCCACCTGTGTTAATGGCTGCTGATACCCCACCTGTGTTACTGGCTGCTGATACCCCACCTGTGTTACTGGCTGCTGATACCCCACCCGTGTTACTGGCTGCTATATACCCCACCTGTGTTACTGGCTGCTATATACCCCACCTGTGTTACTGGCTGCTATATACCCCACCTGTGATGCTGAGCTGTATACTGTGCCCTGTAATGCTGAGCTGTGAACTCCTGACACAATATATGGAATACAGGAGACGGAGTGGGTTGATTCTATAAGGGGTGGGGCTTATGAGAAATGGGGGGGGTCAAAAAGGAAGGGCGGGGCCTGGCCCCCCCATCCTAAAACTTCACCAGCCGCCACTGGTGAATAGATCCTCAGTGTGGAAAGTTTATTCTCTAGAATGGCTTTTTTCTTTCAGTAGGCTACTGAAGATTAAATTAGATCATAGTACCCTGCATGCACTGCTGTTATAGACCAGTGTCAAAGTGCCTTGGGGAATTTATAAATATCTCAGTGCCTTTTGTTCTTAAGGAGATCCCTGCATATCTATTGACACTCTATTTTTTGATTAAAAACCACACACTCACTCTCTCTAGCTTTTATTAACCCCTTCATGCTTCTCTAACATGTGCTACTATGACTGGGTCTCACAATGATCACATGATCTACAGCCCTTCCAGCTGGCTTCTGGTCAGAAGTTGTGACCGGGAGCTGCAAATGGTAGTGGTAGTGCGCAGTGAGCACACTTGCAGCACACAACCTTTGGCTGCTATGGATCATAGCATGTAGGGACTGGGCAGCCTACTTTTCCTGCCACCGCAAATACAGGTGATACTCGAAAAATTAGAATATCGTGCAAAAGTTCATTTATTTCAGTAATGCAACTTAAAATTTGAAAGTAATATATGAGATAGACTCATTACATGCAAAGCAAGATAGTTCAAGCCGCGATTTGTCATAATTGTGATGATTATGGCTTACAGCTCATGAAAACCCCAAATCCACAATCTCAGAAAATTAGAATATTACATGCAATCAATAAAACAAGGATTGTACATAGAACAATATCATACCTCTGAAAAGTATAAGCATGCATATTTACTCAGTACTTGGTTTGGGCCCCTTTTGCAGCAATTACTGCCTCAATGCGGCATGGCATGGAAGCTATCAGCTTGTGGCACTGCTGAGGTGTTATGGAAGACCAGGATGCTTCAGTAGCGGCCTTCAGCTCTTCTGCATTGTTGGGTCTCATGTCTCTCATCTTTCTCTTGGCAATGCCCCATAGATTCTCTATGGGTTTCAGGTCAGGCGAGTTTGCTGGCCACTCAAGCACAGTAATCCCACGGACATTGAACCAGGTTTTGGTGCTTCTGGCAGTGTGGGCAGGTGCCAAGTCCTGCTGGAAAATGAAGTCAGCATCCCCATAGAGCTCGTCTGTGGAAGGAAGCATGAAGTGCTCCAAAATCTCCTGCTAGACGGCTGCGTTGACACTGGACTTAATGAAGCACAGTGGACCAACACCAGCAGACGACATGGCTCCCCAAATTAACACAGACTGTGGAAACTTCACATTGGACTTCAAGCATCTTGCAGTGTGTGCCACTCCATTCTTCCTCCATACTCTGGGTCCTTGGTTTCCAAATGAGATGCAAAATTTGCGTGTGTGACGTTCTACGAACTTCAGGTTACACTTCAAAGGTGTCAGACACAATTAAACCCCTCGGTACAGCAGACGACCACAACCAGGTGACACGAAGTAATTCAGGTCACAGTTGCGTCGGCAGATCGTCCTCTAAAACCTCGTGAAGTACGAAGGAAGGTGTCTGCTCGAGATACCCCTACGACTGAAGTAAAAGGTCGTCCTGAACCGTGGACGGGTGTGACGGTCTTCGTGGTTTTGGACCAAGTTACAGGCACCCTAATGACACGAACTCACCGGTCGTTTGAGCGGACTGGACTTTGGGTATCTCTTAGATACCCCGTAACGGTTCTC
>BLSH010211970.1:606519-653350 GCA_018402905.1 Glandirana rugosa | reverse complement strand
CTCATCTGTGGAAGGAAGCATGAAGTGCTCCAAAATCTCCTGGTAGACAGCTGCATTGACCCCGGACTTAATGAAGCACAGTGGACCAACACCAGCAGATGACATGGCTCCCCAAATCAACACAGACTGTGGAAACTTCACACTGGACTTTAAGCATCTTGCAGTGTGTGCCTCTCCATTCTTCCTCCATACTCTGGGTCTTGGTTTCCAAATGAGATACAAAATTTGCTCTCATCAGAAAAGAGGACTTTGGACCACTGAGTTACAGACCAGGTCTGTTTTTCTTTAGCCCAGGTAAGATGCTTCTGACCTTGTTTGTTGTTCAGGAGCAGCTTGACAAGAGGAATACGACATTTGAAGCCCATGTCCAGGATCTGTCTGTGTGTGGTGGCTCTTGTTGCACTGACTCCAGCCTCAGTCCCCAACACCTTTGAATGGCCTTTTCCTGACAATCCTCTCTAGGCTGCGGTCATCCCTGCTGCTTGTGCACCTTTTCCTTCCACACTTTTCCCTTCCACATAACTTTCTATTAATGTGCTTTGATACAGCACTTTGGGAACATCCAACTTCTTTTGCAATTACCTTTTGAGGCTTTCCCTCCTTATGGAGGGTGTCAATTATGGTTTTCTGCACAACTTTCAGGTCAGCAGTCTTTCCCATGATTGTGATTCCTACTGAACCAGACTGAGAGACCATTTAAGGCTCAGGAACCCTTTGCAGGTGTTATGGCTTAATTAGATGACTAGAGCGGGACACTTTGAGCCTAGAATATTGCACCTTTTCACAATATTCTAATTTTCTGAGATTGTGGATTTGGGGTTTTCATGAGCTGTAAGCCATAATCATCACAATTATGAAAATCACAGCTTGAACTATCTTTCTTTGCATGTAATGCGTCTATCTCATATATTAGTTTCACCTTTTAAGTTGCATTACTGAAATAAATGAACTTTTGCACGATATTCTAATTTTTCGAGTAACACCTGTATGCATTATACGATCGGCAAAAGGTTAAAGCCCTCTTCTAGTTTTAACTCATCCCCTGTTGTAGGTCCTCTACCTCCTCTTATTACTCCAGTTGGTCCCAAATGCTGCAGAAAACAAAGACAGATAAACATGTTGCACCACTCTCTAGAGCAGTGGTTCTCAACCTCAGTCCTCAAGTACCCCCAACAGGTCATGTTTTAGGAATTTCTCTTAGATAAAATAGCTGTCCAAAATACCAAGCCATTGACTCTAATTTAAAGCACCCATGCAAGATAAAGGAAAACCTGTAAACATGGCCTGTTGGGAGTACTTGAGGACTGATGTAATGGTGATGGATCCAATTGTGCAAATATATCTTTATTCCATGTGCATAGTATAGAATAAAGTGCATATAAATTGATAAATTATAAAGTGACCAGTGCATAAATTCATCTGTAAACAATCACATGATTGATATGAGCACTTCCAGGGTAATAGAGCATGGTTTTCATTGTTGGCACCTTGGAGTTGGGAATAGTCACATTAGTCTTTTTTTTTTATTGTTGGCTATTTATGTGGTTTATCCAGCCACATCATATGATTGTTTACAGCTGAATTTATGCACTAGACACTTTATAATTTATCAATTTATATGCACTTTATTCTTTACTATGCACATGGAATATAGTAGAGATATAGTGGCATATTTGCACAATTAG
Organism: Glandirana rugosa; assembly: GCA_018402905.1. NCBI lineage: Eukaryota > Metazoa > Chordata > Amphibia > Anura > Ranidae > Glandirana > Glandirana rugosa. Next base: position 651,665 of record BLSH010211970.1, on the reverse strand, counting down.
CTCCATCACCTTTACATCACCCCTTTGTCCATATGACTTGAGGACTGATGTTGAGAACCACTGCTCTAGGGGAGGCTTGGTGATGTGCTTCCTTAATGCTCAAGGTTTACAGGAAGCAAATCAATGATGCTAGACATCACTCAATCAAGAAGAAGTCAGGTGCTAAATCATAAAGGAGGAGGGTGCATAGGGCAGTGCTGGAGTGTGGAGAGAGTGAGTACTGCTTGAAAATATGTTTTTTTTGTGGGAGGATGTGGGGCCCATTTAAAAAATAAGGAGGCATGGGTTGGGCTTTAAGCATGGATGCTTATTCTACTGCCTGATATGACTGTCACTACAGGGGAATTCACAAATCTGCTTATGGAATAAAGAACAGCAGAAATAAAAAAATGTGAAAGCCATGTCAAATTAACTTGGACATAACAATAAAAGGTCAGAACACTTTATCATGTAAAAATATATTATATATAGAAAAAAACAGTTATCTTGCTATATAGGAACATGATTTTTCACCAATATTTTTGTAAGGCTCTTGGCCATCTGAGACCTATGATTTATTACATTACAGCTGGTGAATAGAACACGACCAGCAAAAGGTAGAAAGCAATTTGCTCATACTAAAGGGGTAATGAAGACTCTGATCAGACTACTCCTTTATGACAACAAACACTTAATCCACTGTTGATGCCATACTCAGCAGGCAACTAGAAGGCTGGTGGAAACATCCTATACAAGTAATAATGGGAGTGTCATATTATGCAGATTTATATCAATGCATGGCATTACAGCCAGAAGGGACTTGGATTTATGACACCTTAATGTCTGCATCTAGGTCCCAAGTGGCTAACACCCATATACCAGCTGGGACAGTCTATCATACCTCAAACTGCAGCTGTGACATTCATTAACTGTTCCACTGCCTCAGGGAGCATGAACACAGCACTATGCTCATGGTATGCTAATAAAAATACTTTAATATTGCAGCTGTATACCAGCCAATTAAGTGTTGTTTCTAGTGTTTAACTTTCAAACATACACTCATATCCATCAGTTATCAGACACAACTTTAAAACAGGCCCAAAGTAATAAAAATGATATCAGATGCATGCTTTTTGGCATGTATTCTACCACAAGATTGTCACTGCCTGGTTTCACTGCAAACAAAAGTGATGCTATATGCAGCTTCTTAGTTGTACTGTGTTTTTCACTGTAGACTCACTGCGGTGCTGCTTGGTAGTGCCCTAAAACTTCCAAAATATAACCGCTTTGGTGAAAAACCTGCACAATTTATAAAATTTTGTGATGCCTATAGTACAGCAAATGTGCATTTAGTGAAAGTTATAGCTAATCAATACAATTTGTAAAGTTAGCTGTTTTAGCAGCTCAAAAACCAGGTGGAGCTCTCCGTAGTGCTGAAACAAATTTTTACACAGTTTTGGAGAGTTCAAATTCATTTTTCTTTAATAGAAAATAATACAACATGTGTGGCTTCACATCCCTTAGAAATCAGGAGTGGGCATTTTTTTGCCAAAGGGGCAATAATCATCTGATCCTCTTCCAAACTGAGTACAGCTCACGTGCTTTTCATGCATGAGGGCTGCTTTGCAGGGGTCCCAAAAGTGGAACATCCCCTTCCCCCAAAAAAAACAGACTAAAGCTGTTTATAATCCCTAATACCCAGGATATGGTGCAGGCAAAAAGGATGAGGAATGTCTAGGCTACTTATCTGACTCTAATACCGGTAATTAGATGGCTAACACCTTTGGCAAATAGGTTTTATACAGGTCAACCTACATGTAGATATGAAAAAGCGTTAAAAAATTGTTAAAAAGCACATTCTTAATTTAGGCAAACTTTCTTTCTTGTCCATTAAGGTACTAAGGAATTTTACTGCTGACTACAGGAGGATTGGGCACTTGCAAACAAAAAATTGTGGGCCAGCCCAGTATAACTTCTCCTACTCCCAGGGTGCCTTGGTTTTTTGCAAGGGTCCTAGGTGGGTGGATCTCTTCCCTTGGATCTGCGTTGAAAAGTCGACCTTTTAGGCAGCTACCATTTTTGTTTAATCAAGCCTCCTGCTGCATCTCTACTGAGCTGATTTTTATATGCAACTATCTGGATTGGATTTTCTTCGGCATGACCTTGGAGTGCCATATCCAGACCCTACGGGACTGGACGTTGCAAGGCTATAATGGAATATGGCCTTTAGGCAGTGGATTCTGTATTGTGGCAATTTCCAGATCAGAGCTTACTGGTAACATTAGCTGCAGAGCACTTTGTGAATAGGCTGTGCAGGCCAAGCACCAGGATCTACCTCCTTACTAGGACTGCTGGGCGATGTTTAAAATTCTTGCTTTCTGTGGCTTCACCACAGAAGGGATTAACTTTAAGGGAGTGAGCGACAACATCATCCACTGGGTGCAGTGTCGCATATGCATCCAATGTTCTCTTGAGGAAGCACCTTCTTGCTGTTCCTGATCACAAGTGAAATGTGGAACTCTCCTCGGTGTGTCTCTGATGCCAGCCCAAAGTGACTTGGTCACCTTCAACTGCCTGACCCTACTCCTGCTACCCAGCAGCCAGCTACATAAGTATCTGAGGCTTAGCCTTGCACCCTAAGCTATGTTGCATTCTGCCTTGCAGTGCAACATGTCTGGTTCTAGACAAATGGAGGACAGTTCTGGTGTACCAGGTGGCTTCAGCTGAAATCTGCACTATTCTGTGGACTTGTGCGCTTGTGCGTTCCCACACGCCCGTGTGCAGCGCGGCTCCATTTAAGCCTGCAAAGCCCAGCAACAAGTGCTGTCCGTTCTACAGCGTTTAGTTTGTTCCTGAGCAACCTTGCTACCTGTTATCTGTTCCTGTGACCCGTTTGTCTTGACCCTATCTGATCTCTGCCTGCATCGACCCCCAGCGTGCCCCCGACTACTCTACTGCCTGCTCCTTGTGTACCTTGCTGCCCGCCTGTTGACGACCCTGCCTTCACCTGACTACTCTTCTGCCTGCACCTCCTGTACCGCATTGCCAGCCTAGTTGCCGAGCCTACCTGCATCACTACTGGCTGCACGAGCTCTACCGGACCGCTCACACTACCACCCGTGAACCAGTCCATCCCTCGTGCCCCTCTGTGCTCCCGAACTTCCTGTCTGTCCTACCATGGGTTCCCGAACCAGAGCCGCAAGAGTGGTTGCTTCCTGCACAAGACATACTCCACCACCAGGTGCGTGACAGAAACGGACAGCCACGCTTGAGTCTGTGCAGGGAGCACCCTCTGCTATGGATGAACTGTGTGTCCACCTTACCGGCCTTACACAGGTGGTCAAGAACCTGCAGGCGGGACATACCCGGCAGGAAGAATGGGCACAGGAGCTTGCTACACCCGCTGGTCGCACCATTGTGGCCCTACCACCTGAACTCGATGTCCCCCTGCCGGATAAGTTATGGGAACAAAGAGGCCCCGAGTTTTCCACCCTTGCTCTGTTTTTTGATGCCATGGCCCACCTATACCAGGATCCTCACCAGGCTGCTACTGCTGAAGCCGCTCTCCATGCTCTCCAGCAGGGCCGCCGCACGGCTGAAGACTACGCTGCCGAATTCAGGCGCTGGAGTGCAGACACTGCATGGAATGAGGTGGCACTATGCTTACAGTTTTGCTTAGGTCTATCTGAGCGCTAAAGGATGAGCTTGCCCGCGTTGCAGTGCCTCAAGCCCTGGATTCACTTGTCAACTTGGCCATCCAGATAGACCGACATCTAAGAGAACGCAGAGTGGAGAGAACCTTCGCAACTACACGACCTACTTGGATGATACCCTGGGTGCCCAGTTATCCGGCCCCGGTCTCTCCGGGTCCAGCCACTCTGGCAACCGCCTCTTTTGGCTATCCTGAGCCGATGCAAGTAGGGCTCATCCGTCCTACTCTCACCTCTGAAGAGAGACAGCGACTTCGCTCCCACAGCCTGTGCATGTACTGTACCGGACACTTTGTGCGCACCTACCCGGCTAAGCTCGGTAGGTGCTCTGCTAGGGGTAACCAGGAGGACCCCCCTGCCTCCAGCAATGTCGCTCATTTCTTTATTCCGCTCTCTCTACAGCTACACAGAGAGAGTCTCAAAATCCAAGCAATTATCGACTCCGGGGCATGCAGCTGCTTTGTAGACCAAACCTTCGCTGCTCAACAACAGATTCCCCTTCGTCCTAAGACACACAAGATGACCGTCCGCTTGGCCATCAAGTCCGGCACCGTCACTCATGAGACTGTTCCCATACCTGCTGTGACGGCCCATGGCCACTGAGAGTCACTCATCTTGGACGCCATCGCATCTCCCCTCTTCCTTGTTATCCTCGGCCTACCCTGGCTCAAGGCCCATAGTCCTTGTATCGACTGGTCTTCCGGGGATATTCAGTTCCGATCCACCTACTGCCTCCACCACTGTCTGCCTCAGACCCAGAAACCCGGTCCTACGCTACTTAGTCTGGATCCTGACCCTGATTCTGAAGCTCTCTAAGTTGTCCCATCCGCTTACCATGATTACTTGGATGTATTTAGCAAGAAAGGGGCCGACAAGTTCCCACCTCACAGGCCATACGACTGCCCCATAGAACTTTTACCTGGGGACAAAATCCCCTTTGGGCGGATCTATCCTCTGTCCGAGTTGGAGCTCTCTGCCCTCAAGGCCTACCTCGACGACAATTTGGAGAAGGGCTTCATTGGACCCTCCACGTCCCCTGCTGGGGCTGGCATATTCTTCGTTGAGAAGAAATATCACATATTACGACCCTGTATTGACTACCAGGAACTAAATAAAGTAACGGTCAAAAACCGCTACCCTCTGCCCTTAGTTCCGGAACTCTTTCAGAGACTGGGGTCAGCCAGAATCTTTACTAAACTGGACCTCCGTGGGGCGTACAACCTCATCCGAATTAGGGAAGGCGATGAGTGGAAGACCACCTTCCGAACCCGTTTCGGACACTTTGAATACTTGGTGATGCCTTTTGGGCTCTGTAACGCCCCAGCGACCTTCCAGCATCTGCTCAACGATGTATTCCAAGAATATCAGGACTTGTTCGTCATCATCTACCTAGATGATATTCTTATCTTCTCTTTGTCCCTGGAAGAGCACCGCAACCATGTCCGCAGTGTCCTAAGTCATCTCCGGCAGAACTGATTATACGCTAAGGCAGAAAAGTGAGTTTTTGAATGCCCCAGTATGCAATTTCTCTGCCTCATTATATCCGTCACGGGCATCACAATGGACCCTCGGAAAGTCTCAGCCATCCTGGAGTGGCCTGCACCAACAGACAGGAAAGGGGTCCAACGCTTTGTGGGGTTTTCTAATTTCTATAGGAAATTTATAAAGGGCTTCTCCACCATAATAGCGCCCATCACGCAACTCACCAAGCAAGGCTTACATTTTCATTGGTCTGCTGAAGTTCAAATGGCTTTTCAAACTCTTAAGGGGCTCTTCACCTCTGCACCTATACTGAGACATCCTAACTCTGAGCTTCCCTATGTATTGGAGGTAGACACCTCAGAGACTGCCGTTGGAGCCGTACTATCTCAGAGACAGGGTTCCAAAGCGCTGCTCCATCCTGTTGCCTTTTTCTCACTGCACCGGAAAGGAACTACGATGTGGGAGATAGGGAATTATTGCCCATCAAATCCGCCTTGGAAGAATGGCGATACCTTTTGAAAGGAGCCGTGCATCCCATATCGGTCTATACAGACCATAAAAATCTCGAGTACCTTAGAACAGCGAAGAGACTGAGACCACATCAGGCCCACTGGGCACTCTTTTTTTCACGCTTTCAGTTCCACATGACATACAGGCCTGGGTCGAAAAATACAAAACCGACGCACTGTCCTGAATGTTCCATGTTCCGGAAACCACTGCTCCCCCAGATACCATCCTTCAGCCACGGAACTTCTTGTTGTCCCAGGAAGACCTGCTCTCGCAGATTCGGCGGACCCTGGCTGGCCTCTCTGGGCCATCTGACCAAAGACTGATAGCAAGAGATGGTTTGCGTTGGCGTGGCAATCGGATTTTAATGCCCAAACAAGAAAGATCAATGGTCCTGCGGCTCTGCCATGACCATAAACTAGCCGGACACTTTGGTGCGAGGAAAACCGCTGAACTGGTGTCACATTCATTCAGGTGGCCACTCGTGGGGGAGGACTGTCAGAGATATGTTAACTCCACTTGTGCAAGAAATAAGACCAGTAAGGCCAAGGATTGGGGTCTCTTAAACCCTCTCCCTGTACCTGAACGGCCCTGGTCTAAAATAGCAATGGACTTTATTGTCGAGTTACCTCTGGTAGAAGGTTACAGCACCATCTGTGTAGTCGTCGACCGACTCACGAAAATGGCCCACTAAAGGAAATAGTCCGCCTTCACGGAATCCCAACCAATATAGTATCGTAACGCGGGTTACAGTTCACCTCCCGATTCTGGAGAGCACTCTGCTCAGCTTTGGAGATTGAGTTGTCCTTCTCTACTGCTTATCATCCTCAGAAGAATGGCCAAACAGAGAGGACGAATTAAACCTTGGAGCAGTATCTGCGGTGCTTCTCGTCCTTCTCGCAGGATGACTGGGTATCCCTGTTACCACTAGCAGAGTTTTCATACAATAACTCTGTGCACTCTGCTACCAAGCAGTCCCCGCTTTGGTCAAACTACGGCTATCATCCCTTATCTCTACCCAGTGTGGCACCAGAGGATATGGTACCAGCCATGTATGAAACTGTCAAGTTCCTGGAAGAGAATCAAAAATACCTGCAGGAAACACTCTTCCAAACACAATAACGGGATAAGAATGCCTTTGACAAGAAGAGGTGGGGAGAGTTGGAGCTGACCTGACCAGGTCTGGCTGTCAACCAGGAACTTAAAAATGTCCTGTCCCTCTAAGAAGTTGGGACCTAAGTTCATTGGGCCCTTCCCGGTGCAGAAAAGGATCAACCGGGTGGCATATAAGTTGGATCTTCCCTCTTCTTTGCGCATTCACCCTTTGTTTTTAATGTCACGCTTCTAAAACCCGTGTCCCTGGACCATTTTCCGGATAGAACAACCGCTCCACCGGCACCGATCCTGATAGATGGTGAGGAAGAGTTTGAAGTCGAGGCCATCTTGGACTATAGGAAGCGGGCAGTGTATTGCAGTATTTGGTAAGATGGAAAGATTATGGTACAGAGGAGAACTCTTGGGAGCCCGAAGCAAATATCCATGCAGATGAACTAATTGCTTTGTTCAGAAGAAACCAGGCCGCAAGGAACTCCCGCTTAGGCATCCGGAGGCTGCCCCTTAGGGGGGCAATGTTAGGAGAAATCTGCACTATTTTGTGGACTTGTGCGCTTGTGCGCGTTCCCGCATGCGTGCGCGCGCACGCGCCGGAGACAGCGCCAAACGTCTCCATTTAAGCCTGCAAAGCCCAGCTGTCCGTTCTACAGCGTTTAGTGTGTTCCTGAGCAACCTTGCAACCTGTTATCTGTTCCTGTGACCCGGCTTGCCTTGACCCTATCTGATCTCCGCCTACATCGACCCCCAGCATGCCTCGGACTACTCTACTGCCTGCTCCTTGTGTACCTTGCTGCCCGCCTGTTGATGACCTTGCCTGCACCTGACTACTCTTCTACCTGCTCCTCCTGTACCGCAATGCCAGCCTAGTTGCCGGCCCGGCCTGCATCACTACTCTACTGGCTGCACAAGCTCTACCGGACCACTCACACTACCACCCGTGAACCAGTCCAGCCCTCGTGCCCCTCTGTGCTCCTGAACTTCCTGTCTGTCCTACCAGGGGTTCCCGAACCAGAGCCGCAAGAGTGGTTGCTTCCTGCACAAGACAGACTCCACCACCAGGTGCGTGACACCAGCACACATTCCACTAATAGTTCAGCGCTGCCTGCAGTATACCCTCAGTGCCTGATACCAGCTTTCTGGAATTTTATCTTCCCTAGCTCCACTGTGAATTCACTGCAGTCATGCAGACTTTCACATTACCACATTTAATTGCTGACTCTGACTGCAAAGTTAATAATCATGTCTTCCATGCCTTTCCCTGCATCTGACCTGCCCATGGCCTTAAAGCTAGTTTCCACGTTTCCTGTCACTTTACATGGTTCGTTTGGATCCAGCTGGTCCAAACAACAATTTAATTTACTAACTGCTGCTGTGTCTCTAAGCACTGTATGTACTGCATGTAGCTTCAGCTGCATACAGAACACAGTGCTTGATTCCAGCTATGAGACAGAGGCTTCCCGTCTCACACCCGGAACAATGCAGAGTCGGTCAGAATGGTGCTGAGCCATTCATAGGCAGCTTTGTATTCTGTGAATGTCATCAACTCACTCCTCTGACTATTGATTCACAGAATAAAAAGCTGCCTATGAATGGCTGAGTGCCATTCAGGCCAATACTAGGTGTGAGACAGGAAGTCTCTGTCTCACAGTCGGAACACTGAAGCTACATACAGTACATACAAGGCTGAGAGACACTGCAGCAGCAGTTAGTGAAATAAATAGTTAGTTTGGGCCAGCTTGGTCTTGAATTATTTAAAGTGACCGGAAACTTGGAAATCAGCTTTAACTGACTCTGAGCCTTCAACTGCTGAAACTTTGTCTGATGCTGAATCTTTTATGTCCTTAAGAGGACTACACCAGAGGAGCTGCTGTCTTTTCCCACCATTCCAAAATTAAAGAATACCACTTCAGCCATTATTAACATCATACACACCACTTTAAAACATGAGGATCAACCTGTAGCTTCAACCAGTTCTGTCCCAAGTCTAAGGTCTTTTAGGGGTTCCAAGATCGCTAAGACCTTTTCTTCACGAAGAGGGCGTGGCCGGATGTGATCGAGGCAGGACGTGTCTGAGAGACTCTCCGCAACGATCCGGCTAAAATCATCAGAGTAAACACTGAAATTCCTGTCCACGGGCTGTTCGGCCACTGACTGAGGGTTCCCCAGATCACCGCGATGCCGTCAACTGCGGGGAAGACGAAGGGGAAGGTACCGCCGAAGCAGACGCCGGCAACGTCTGTGGCGAGAGACAGGCAGGCGAGCCCCGCCTTCGCCATCTTGGATCCTCAGACGCCATCCCCGCGCGCCAAAACAACATCAGAGAAGATGGAGGGTGCAGGAGTGGCTGTGGCGGCGAGCGGGTGTCCTCGGCCGGAGGCTCCGGAAACCTTGGGGAGCCAGGTGGAGGCAATCACTGGCCCTATATTGGAGGCACTGGCGGCATGTAAGACCGAGCTGCTGGTACGTATTGACCACCTAGCAAGCGAATGCACATTAATCCGGCAGGACATAGACAAGGTACGTGGCCGGGTGACAGCCGCGGAAGATCGGATCTCTGAGGTGGAGGATGCGACACACTCCCACGGGTCGCAGTTATCAGAACTCCAGGATCTGGTACGGTCGTTGCAACGCAGAGCTGACGACGCAGAGGACCGCCAGCGACGCAACAATGTAAGGGTGGTGGGGCTCCCTGAAGGAGCGGAGGGCACTAATACAACGGCTTTTGCAGAATCCTTTTTCAAAGACCTTTTGGCCCTGGGGAATTTACCCCCCACCTATATTGTAGAGAGGGCACATAGAGTACCAACAGGTTACCGCCCCCCGGGTGCCCCCTCCAGGTCCTTCCTGGTTCGGCTGCTCAATTATAGAGACCGGGACATGATTTTGGCGGAAGCCAGGAAACATCAGGAGCTCCGCTTTCAAAACACTAAAGTCATGCTTTTTCCTGATTTTTCTGCAGAAACCCAAAGGAGGCGTCGCTCTTTCATTGATGTCAAGAAATGCCTGAGAGCCAAAAATATCCAGTATAGCATGCTGTACCCTAGTAAACTTTGGGTACAGCACAATGGTACAGTAAAATTTTTTGAAACACCACAGGAGGCATGCGACTGGCTGGACAGAGACCCTTAACACTACCTTGGATGGTGGGTGAGTTTTTGTTGAACTATGTTGCACTGAAAAGGGCTTATATATTTTTTATACTCTATATTTTATATTTTGAACGGATGCAGTTGGATTCTTGGATACACCTGGCTTGACTTCTGGTATCTTCTCTCTGTTACATACCGAGGGATTACAGTTTTTGCTTGGCCAGGGACAGGAATCTATGCTAAAGTGCTACGCCGGGGAGGAACTTGTTGTTCCCCGGTTATATATCCTGCTAGCGGAGAGTTTCGGACGTCAGACAAAGAAGAGTGGTCTAGCTGAACTTAGTTGACATGCAGCTTCTCTCCACGAAGAGTTTTGGTGTTATGGATCGCACTAGTGGTCCAAGTTTGGGTACAAGCCGCACGCCTACTTGTTGTTTTTTTAATTTTTGTTGTGTGACGGCAGGGGATTGTTTTTTTTTTATTCCGGCTTCTTTACCTCTAGACTGTGGCGAATTCTACGCCGCACTCTTTCTCCGCCCACTGGAGTGATATTATGCCTGCTGCGGGTATGGAGAGAGGGTTTCCGCATATCAATGTTTCATTATCATGACTCATGGCTAAGTCTTTACATATAATCTCATGGAACGTGCGAGGGATGAATGATAAATACAAAAGAGCAGCTATTTTTAATTACCTTAAACCCATTAAGCCACATATCATCCTCCTCCAGGAGACACACCTGGATGGAAGTAGGGTATTAGCCCTTAGGAGACCCTAGGTGCAGAGGGCGCTGCATGCAACATACTCTACTTATGCTAGGGGGGTCACTATACTCCTTAGCAAGCAGATACCCTCTACTATACATTGGGTGCTCTATGATCCGGGGGGGAGATATGTGGCGGTGGTATTAACTGTTGGGGCTTTGAAATTTCTTCTGGTTAATGTATACCTGCCTCCTCCTGTACAATACCAAATTTTGTTTGACCTGTTGGCCAAATTGGCCCCTTATGCACACCTGCCAGTGGTGTGGGTGGGGGATCACAACTCCATATTAAATGGGGACTTGGATTCTTCTAACCCTGCCAGGGGCAGCTCCACGGACCTAGGTTCCTGGGCGACAACTGCCGGTCTTGTGGAGCTGTGGCGCTGTAAACACTCGATGTCAAGATGTTTTTCTCATATCTCCAAAACTCACCGCTCGGCGGCTAGAATAGATATGGTATTTGGGAACCACCTCACACAATCATTGGTGCAGGGAGACGAGTACCTGGCGGGAGGGCTATCGGATCACAACCCACTGGAAATTATTTTGGGGCTGGGCTCTGCCTCTGGGAGAGGGGGCTGGCGCCTGGCGCCAGGTTGGTTGTCGGAAGACAAGGTGGTCTCACAATTACAGACCTCTATGACGGCTTATTGGGCCGCCAACGAGGGCTCCTGTGAGCCGCCGACTGTTTGGGACGCCTTTAAGGCGGTCGCTAGGGGTGATTGCATTTCCTCTATCAAATCTGTCCGTAAGGACCATAATGAACTGATGCGGGGTCTCCGGGAGGAAGAGAGGGAGAGGGCCGTAGCACATACTGAGTCCCCATCGGACGAGTTCCTTATGCCTCTGCTGCAGGCTCAGCGTGAGATCTCACTACATTGCATGGATTTGGCTCACACTGAGATACAAAATAGGGCACAGTCAAATTTCTCGCAAGGTGAAAAGAATGGGAAATTGTTGGCCTTACTAGTTGAGGACAGACCGCCCCCGCCAAATATTCCTAGCATTAAGAAACAGACGGGGCAGTGTGTGTCATCTCCGTTGGAGGTTGAAGAGATATTCACGGAATACTTCACTAAATTGTATGCACCCATCCCTCCCTATGACAGTGACGACCTTGATGCCCTACTGGCGCCCTTGCCCCTGCCCACTCTCTCGGACGTAGACAGAGACATGTTGGAAGCTAAAATTACCAGGTCACCGGTGGCTTGCGGAGGAAGAGGGAGACTCGGCTACGGTACTGGAGGCGGCCCATTTGGGCTCTTTTGAGAGTCTGCGGTGCACAGGGGACAACGAGTCGGTCTGCCTTTGACAGACTCCATGAGGGCAGTCATTAAGGCATGGGGGGGTGGCGCTGAGGTGGGCATGCCCGAGCTATGTGGGAGTGTCCCCCTCGGCCCCAATTTGGATGAATCCTGAACTCCAGCATTTCCTGCAGCACCCGGACCCGGTGCTGTGGGCGATGAAGGGAGTCAAGACGCTGCGGGACATAACCAGGGAAGGGGACTTACTAACTTTTGACCAGTTAAAAGATAGGCACGATCTGCCTAACTCCTACTTTTTTCGCTTCCTTCAGATCAGGCATGCCTTCCGGACGCAATTCGCGGTTCGGAGGGTAGAGGCCTTGTCATCTGACCTAGAATCCCTATTAGAGACAAAAAGCCTTCAGAAAACCCTGTCCACTGTATACAAGGAATTATTCAAAACAACTCCGCCAGCGGTCACTAAATGTAGGGAATACTGGGCAGCAGAGGTGGAGGACCTCCTAGGTGAAGACTGGGACGAGATGTGGGAAGAGCCCTTCAGTCACCTAATTTCTGCCAGAGACAGGCTGATTCAATTCAAATTCATACACAGGTTTTATTATACGCCAGCTAGGCTGGCAAGAATTTACCCAACGTCATCAGCGGAATGTTGGCGATGTACACACTCCCCGGCAGAGGCAGGTCACATATTCTGGATATGCCCTCAAATACAGGTATTCTGGAAGGAGGTAGTTGCTTGTATGTCCTCCTTGCTTTCCATCCCCATCCCAGTCACAATTAAAGTGTGCCTACTAGGCTTAGTGGAGGACGTGGTGCAGTCCAGGGCGCTAAAAACGCTGCTGAACATTGTATTCTTCTATGCTAAAAAAGCTATCCTGTTACATTGGAAGAAGTCGGTTGCTCCCACGTTATCGTATTGGAAGGGGTTGGTAAATGCCATGGTCCCATACTATAAAGCCACGTATACTAGCAGGGGTTGTATTAAAAAATTTAATAGCGTGTGGCAAGCGTGGCTAGGGGATTCATCCACGGCAGGATAAAGCCAGACGTACCAGAGGTTTAAATAAGAGGAAGGGAGAATCCCTCTAAGCACATGTGAGGGAGGGAGAGTCGGTACACACTGATCCGAAAAGGATACTCTAGCGGCCTGGAGGTGCGGGAAGCCGGATGGGTGTTAGGGTTGGGGGGGTTTAAGTTTTGTTGTGCAGACCTAAGGTCCGGAGGTAACCAGCAAGGTACTTCAATGTGTTATGTTGGTCACCTGCGTGTGACTATTGTTTTGTATGCTTAATGAAAATTTTCAATACAGTAAACAGAATTTAAAAAAAAAAAAAAGACCTTTTCTTCACTACTTTCAGTCTTCCTTTGTGGAGACTGGAAGAACCTAACAAATTATTTGAGCTTCCAAGGGGCCTATCAGCCTTGTAGCCATTTGAGGAGAACTTTGCTAAAAAGTGGACTGCCCCGTTTGTGGATCTGGTAGCATTCTTTCTTAACAAAGCATTGACCATCCAGCAGTAGGCCCTTTCAAAACCAAGCCTTGCTTTCATTTCAAAATTGCCCGACAACAATCATACTACAATCATCGTGCCGTGGTGGTATGATTGTTGTGGCAGCCATTTTGAAATAAATGCGAGGCTTAGTTTTGAAACAGCGTCCATCTTAGTTTAGTATATTTTTTTGGAAAGTCTCAAGGGATATATTCTGACATGATACACCATCTCCCTCTTTGATTAATAACAGTCAATTTGAAAGAAGAATTTGTGGGATTTTGAGGTGTCAAAAAATAAAAAATGATAATTCAATTTTTTTATAAAAATATATAATTCTTTTATTAATACAAAACACATATAGTGGACACGAGACAAAAAATAAGTGATTTACACATAATGATCATGGTACCTTAAATTACAAAATTGTTTTGAGTGTATGCTCTACATGTTTCGCCTTTATAGATTCGGCTTCTTCAGGAGCTTTTGAACACCAATTTTGCATTTGTTAGTAACTGAAAACAGAGAAAGACATCAGAAAAAAAAATATATATATATATGCACTGTGCAGACTGTCCTACCTCCCCACTCCATCCACCCTCTATTTTTAAGGGAAGCAGGGCAGTGTGCACACTTGAAAAACATCATTTATTTGCTAATACATAACAACATTGGCGCTGACTACTATGTCATCCTAAGCCCTCACCTTAGTACCAGAGATTTAGGAAAGAATATACAGAGCCACGGACACTTCTGAAAGACAGCCTTCCAGGAGGGTATTTGACAAGCCACAGAGGAGGTAAGCCACTGATGAGTAAAAAGGAATATTGTATTATAAACATATTGTATTTGTTTCTGTCACTTTCTTGCCTTTAAACTAGTTAGATTGATTACAATTTAGATTTTAAACCACCTTTTAGATATTATAATGGATAGACCTGTTTTACAATAATCACCTGGACTCAATGTTTGACTTTGCCTAAATACGTTCATATTGACTCTATATTAATCATAATTACCAAATTGGCAAATATTTTTATATATATTGTATTTGTACTTTCTTATCGAATAACAATACAAATACAATATATATAAAAATATTTGCCAATTTGGTAATTATGATTAATGCCATATCTGATGAAACGTATCAGGGTGGGGCCACACAAGTAACGTCTGGATGTGCCCTTCACGTTGATGTGATTATACAGCGCTATATCTCCCTTTTTTTCTATGTAAGTGCAGTTTCTAGTTTTTAATAAAAATGTGGTGTCTGGTTCACACTATGTGGAGCATGGGTCTCCTTTTATGCTTTTTTGAGTGGCAAGTGCAAGGGAGTTTGGCACCAGAGGAAGTCCTGTCAACTGGCCCTAGGGGTCCTCTTTACCCTTAATGTGAGAACAATCTAGCATTTTTGGGTGGTTTTGCATCTGATCTACTATCAAGTTGTGTGTCCTACATTATGCCTTGGCTTCTATTCATGCAAGTTATGACCTTTTTATTAATTTAGGAGGTCATGGAACTCTGATATGCCTCCATACATTCATTTTTGCTGACAGTAAATTACACTGGTGGAGGATGCACTGATTCATTTGATTTCTCAGTGAAGAATGGGATCATCACATGGACTTTGAGTTACAAGTCGATATTTTATCACTTTTATGTTTTGTATTTTTTTTAACCACTTCCCATCCTCTGTATGCAAAAATGACAGCCTCAGGGTGGTTGTGTTATCCTGACTGGGCATCATATGACGTCTAGCAGGATAAGCCGCTGGCACGAGCCCGCTCTGACGTGTAGCGCAGCGATTGGTATTGCGGTGTGCCGCTCTGACACAGCGCATCTCTGATGTAGGCTCTTTGCCATGTGATCAGCTGTGTCCAATCACAGCTGGTCACATTGTAACCAGGAAGTGCCTTTTATCGACTATTCCACTATTCGCTCTGACAAGACACATGTAGAGGATAGCCAATCAGCGGCTCTCCTGACAGGGGGGGTCTGCGCTGATAATCAGCGCATTGATTGTCAGTGCAGACCCATCAAGGATGCCCACTAGAGCCCACCAGGGATGCTAACCCATGCCCATTAGGGATGCCAATCAGTGCCCATCAGTAATGCCTGTCAGTACCTCTTCATCAGTGCTGCCTATCAGTGCCATCTATCAGTGCCCACCAGTGCCACCTATAAGTGCCCATCAGTGTGGCCTGTTAGTGCCGCTATCAGTGCCACCTATGAGAGCCCATCAGTGCCACCTATCAGTGTCCATCAGTGTTTCATATCAGTGCTACCTATCAGTAGCCATCAGTGTTGTATATCAGTGCCATCTATCAGTGCACATCAGTGCTGCATATTAGTGCCTCATCATCAGTGCCCATCAGTGCTGCCTCATCAGAGCCCATCAGTACCACCTCACCAGTGCCCATCAGTGCAGCCTTATCAGTACTCCTCAGTGTAAGGGTCTTGTAACTACCCCCCCCTTAATTATGTACTTAGTTTGTCATGTGCTATAACTTAATTTAGAGTGCTTCTTAAACATTGGCTCTTTAGCTGACACGTTTTAATATGTGGCAACATTGTTATTATTATTATAGTAAAGATAATACTGAATGTATTATGCCCTTAAGCCCTTAAAATGTTTACCAAATATGATCATAGATACTGATAAATATGTCTAGGACATAATTGGAACTAACTAAGGTTGTACAATAATACACACATGTATACTTTATAAAGATGTGTAGTAATTACTAACAGGTGTTATTAAGAGTGACCAACATATGTGTATAGACAATTCTATGAAAGTGGGTTTGTCTTTAATGCAATGGGTGGACATTTCCTTTATTGGTCTCTATTGGTGTAATGTTGTAAATATCGCTTGGTCATATCTTCATAATATATTGTATTTAAGATCCTGAACCAGGAAATAAAGAATGAGTGATGCATTATTTTGTGTCCATGTGTTGACTTTGGTCTACATTGCTCCCCACAGAGCTCTGTGTGTGTGTGTTTGGCAGTGAGGAACAGAGAGTGCCAGCACAGGTTAGTATAGGAGTGATATGTAGGGAATACATCCTTAATGATAGAAAGATATTATTAACTTGTTGTAAAGTCAGGTTAAAGCATACTTTCACTCAGTGAAGGAGAAAACTAACAGAAACTAAGAAAAACTTTTTTCTCTCAACACTTCCGGTCTTTTTTTATTTAAAAATTTGTTCGGGTACAGTGCTGCATGGCTGCACAATTGGCATTCAAAATGCAACAGCACTGAAAGCTGAAAAATGGCCTGGGCAGGAAGGGGGCGAAAGTGCCCTGTATTTAAGTGGTTATTTCACTAATCTTTACATCATAATTACTTTGTTTGGCGCAGCAGGTTAAGAGTACCCACCTTCCCAGCAGAAATTACCTAGGGCTCAATCTGGGAAGACAAACATCTCATCAGAGGCCATTTTCCTTACTTTCAGGCCTCAACTTCCAAAGCCAAACCCAACTCCGGCTCCCAGAACGCCCACAAACTATGGATGTCCAAATCTCCCAAAACCCTCAGATAAATCTTCTTCAGCATGAGGGTGCAACACACTTTCCAATGTGGGGAAACATCTGCTGGCCTTTGCCGACACTTTGGCAAACAGCATCTTAACCTGTATGACTGCACAGATTAACAGTTCTCTATTTGGCCCTAGCAGATCATCTAGAGCCGGGGATTATTGCCCAGGTGCCTGTGAGGGACTGTTCCGGGGTTCTACTCCAACCTCTTCACAGTTCTCAAAGCAAAAGGAACACCTACTTCATCTTGGATCACAAGGCCCTAAATGTCTTCATTAAGGCCCAAAACATTCACATGGAATTCACCAGGTCTGCCATAGCTCCCCTTCATCAGTGAAACTTTCTGGCCTCTGTGGACATCAAGAACATGTATCTGTTTGTGTCCCTTACATTTGCGACCCTTCTCTGTGGGTTAAATCCTGGCCTTTTTCAAGTGGGCCTGGACCAACATTTGCCCCATATCAGGGGCCATGTTTCTGACCACTGGCTTCCATTCTTTTGATGAAGAAATTTGTATAGGGTATTTCCCATGTGGCTCACCCTGTGCACTCTATGGGATATAAATGTGGTTATCCTGGTGCTCCAAAAATCATTGTTTGGACCAGTCAGGAAAATTCCTATTTCTACTCTTACTTAGAAAGTTGTGTTCCATGTTGCCACTGAGCTGGCAGTCCTATCCTATAAACAATCCTTTCTGGTCTTACATAAGAATAAGGTACAGGCCACATCTGTGGAGTGAAGCCGTGGCTTTGAGCGGGTATTGTCTTCCCATAAGAATAAGGTAGTGTGGATGCCCAGAACCTCCTTCCTAGGACAAGTTTGGCCTTACAGCTCATCCAGCACACTACTCTTCCATCCTTCTGTCTGGCTCTGGTTAATCAGAAGGAGATCTCCATATATTGCCTGAATGTACTTGATGTTGTGCGGGTTTACCTTGCAGCTACTGCTCCTATTAGAAAAATTGTCTCTTTGTCATTGCTGATGGTCTTTGTGGAGGGGAAATATCTTCATGTTCTACCATCTGAGTGACTCAGATAAACCATCAATTAAAGCTTATCGTTCCATCCTTTCCTCTCAAGACTCTACTAGGTTTGTTAGTGCTTCCTGGGCTTTTCAGCATAAGACAAGGGTTTTCCAGATTTACAAGGCTTCCACCTTGTCTTCTGTTCACATACTCTCTAAGTTCTATTAGGTGGATGTTAAGACCACATTTGATGCTGGCTTTGGACATAAAGTCATTTAAGTGGCTCTTTGAGCTACAGGCAAGCCCCAGTTCTGTTATTTTCTGCGTGGGCCAGTAAGTGTTTTGTTGCTGTTAGATTTCATTTGGACACCCTGACAATCTCTGGATTCCTGTGTCCTTCAATGGACGGAAAATAAAAGTGGATTTTTATACTTACTGTAAAATCCATTTCTTGGAGCCCATTAAGGGACACAGGTCCCACCTCTCATTGTGTTATGAGCATGCTATCAGTACGGCGTTTCACAAAACTGGGGCATACTGGGAGTATGATGGGTTATACTGGGCTGGCCCCCAATATTTTTGATTGCCAGTGTCCAGTCCTCCTGTAGCCAGCAGTACAACCTGATAGTCTCTAAATTCCTGTGTACCTCAAGGGACTCCAAGAAATTGATTTCATGGTACAAAAATTATATTTTCTTTTAAGATGGCACGTCATAGGGGAACGTAATAGTTACATACAAGATGCGCATACTGTACTTGTATACCTTTTTATACGAATACATACTAATTTTTAGGTACATCTTTCACAGAGTTGTCTAAATGTCACCGTTTTTCCCATTTGTAATGGACAAAGCAAATGCAATAAAGCACAATCTGTGCAGCTGTGATGTTTTTTAAACTCTCCAGAAGCAATAAATATTCTTTGGAATATGTTTTTTTATATCCAGAAAGATACTTCCTTTCTCAAGTGGGAATAAGTATCATTTATCACATTGTAGACCTATAGCTACAGCTAAACAGAAATGTAGTAGTGTCCATTAGTCATATAACAGGGATATATCCTGGTTAGGTACTTATGTTCCGAAATGAAAAACTGACATTTCAGAAAGGGGGCAGAGGAGAGGGCAGAAGGAGGGGCACCCATTCTCTCCTCCATCAAGATGACACACATGAGAGAATAAGACAGGACTCATTTAGACGTCTGGCTGGAATCAGACCGTCCTCTCAGGGTGAGCCTTTCTATTCCTTCATTTCTGCCCTTCTCTCTGCCACCGCCTGCCAGGGAATTAGCACAGATACCATGCCGGATTTTGCAGGAATCTGGAAAATGAGAAGCAGCGAGAATTTTGATGAACTTCTGAAAGCCCTTGGTAAGACTGGCAGACCAGTAATTGTGTAGCATATCAGCATCTTAATCTTATACTTAAGGTTTTGCACTCTAGTATTATAATGGTTATTCTTGCCTATTACCTGTCTTTGATTTATACTCTGTACATGCAAAATGAATTGTTATTGCTAACTTTTCAGAGGACTCCAAAGTTACTGCCTTTATTTTGTTTTTTATAAGATCGCACCATAGCTACACAGAAATATAATTTGCACATTTTATAGATAGATAGATAGATAGATAGATAGATAGATAGATAGATAGATAGATAGATAGATAGATAGATAGATAGATAGATAGATAGATGTGTGAAATGTTTAAGGAATGGAAAGAGGCTCAATAATCATTTCGTGAATGGGTAAAGATAATGTTACCTATAGAAATTTCTAACAGGCTAACATCTACAGGTGGGGATCCAGGCTGGTTTAGTACTATTGCAAAAGTGTTTATGGTTTGGTTATTTGCCAAAAGAAAAGTAAAGTAAGGGGATTATATGAAAAGCATATAGGTTATATGTATAAAGCAGTGACTGTGACATACACCAATCATTCATTGTAATTGTATCTTTTTGGTGCATGTGTTTTAAATTACAGTAATTGATTCACATGCAGTGAATATTTAGAAAATGCCACATTTACTGCTTATAAATAAACCATATGTGTTAAAGGGATGCAAGGAATGCAATTCCTCTTCCAGGCAGCATATACATTAAAATAATACATAGAGTTCAAAGGAAGAAGGCATTTGGTAAAGTGAATCGGTTTTGCTCCAAACAAAAGTCCCCGTTTTTTACTCCCATGTGCACATGTAGAAGTGTAGAATACCAGTGCATTTCTCCAACAGAAAAAATAACTCTGGTTATTTCACTTTATGTGATGTGAAAATGAGAAGAAGCGGTATAATTTCATTTGGTTTGCATCTCTACTTAACATGGATTTTTTTTTTTTTTGGGGGGGGGCACATATGTAGTATAGCAACGTCAGAAAAATTGAAAATGACTCATTCTAAAAGTCATGCTTTGATTCTTAAAATAGCAATATCAATTTATTTTATGATTTATCCAATAAATATTGGTGATATTATGTGGAGTCAAAATATTTTAAACCCAATATATAGACTTAAACAATGTAATGCTATTAAAATATACATAACTTTTCACAAACATATAAAAAATAAATCAGTGAAAACATTGATTTAGCTGTCATTTTGAATCTTTTATAAACCACTGTATGTATAAGCAACAGTTCAAGCTGGTTTTGGTTAACAAGGCATACCCATGCTTTAAGATTGTTTCTTGTGTTTTTTTTTTTTTTTTAATTGGTGCATTTATTGGCCGTTACATATGTTCTTAGAGATGCATTATATACATTTTTAATAAGATGAAACATGCTTAAGATCAGTTTTAAAAAATTAGATCTCAATGAATTTTTGACGTCAGCTAATTTGTGCTCCATATAAGCCAACAAAAAACATCTCTAGAAGCCTATTTTTAGAAGTAGGTCTCTTGGTATTGTGTCTCCAATGCTTTAAAATATTTATCAATAGCAGAAGATTGCAGTTTCACCCTCTCCTGTAGATGTTGGGTGGTTAGGAAAAGACATTTGGAGAGTCTGTTTCTCATGTTAAAAAATTGGACCACAGAACATTGATTGGTATAGGTAACTACTATAATTACTGGGTTTTTGCTAAAATAACTCCAGCCACCACAATCAGAGTTTTTTTTTTCAGATTTTGGAATTTATTGAATATCATCTTTTGTAATGAATTACTCTGAGGTGCTTAATGTATAAAATATACATTTAAAATGGAGTGTATTAAACACAGAATTAAGCTTAAATTGTTTCTAAACCCCATAATTTTTTTATAATACAGGTTTCCTTAGATGTGGTTGTATTTTTCTTTGTTTAGGCTTTTTTTTATTTCACTTTGTAATCATACAAGTAACACTTATTATCTATAACCGCTCTCATGTCTGTACTAATTTCTTTATTGTATCTATGGTGGCAGCCATGGTTGTCATACAAGCTGTACTTCAAACATGTCTGTCTTTGTTCATATCGTCACATTATAGATTGATAGGACTCACAGTTCACAAAATAAAATTAGCTTTCTTTTAGACTTACAGGAAGTGATAAAAAACATTGCATTTTTTACAAGATCAACAGAAATTTTCTGTACTTGCTGAAAGCGTTCATAACCTGAGGAATAAAACAAATGCAACCACAAGATCTAAGGATTGTTAAGCTGCAAAAGATTCCATTTTTGATTTTACGTTCAGATACACATTAAAGGAAGCCTTAAAGCAAAAGTAAACCCTCACTTTCTTTTTTAAACCCATGCAAGACAATGGCATAATGTGCTAGTATGCATCACATACTAGCACATTATGAAATACTCACCTTGAAATAAAACCCTCCAGCCACACGCTGTCACCGCTGACAGGGCTTCTATCTTCACCTGGTTTTCCTCCGGATTCGAGTGCTCTTGCCGTCTAATTGGTTGAGCTGCGATGACGTCACTCACGCATGTCATGGCGTGGAGCTCTAAAGGGACGGCACGGGTATGTCGTTCCTTCAGAGCGCATGCACTGGTGATGCAGTGTGACTATCTCTTGAACTGTGCAAGTTTAAAAGATATTCACTGTACCTGCAGGTAAGCCTTATTATAAGCTTACCTGTAGGTACAAGTCAAAAAGAAGACTCTACTACCACTTTAACATGAACCTTCAATATTTTCTGATTCACTGACCCAGAACAAAAAACAGCTGTAGTTAAGTACATTATATTGTGCATTCTACAGAGCATAACTACATCATGTATGGCTATTATATTGTGTACTGCTGAAACTAATATCTGTAGAGCAATTAAGAAGGGTTTGACTGCAAGTATGGGAGGAGCCTAGAAGAGCCTTGAACTAAACCAAACATTTAGGCTACTACTAAAATAGGTCATTAGTTGCATAGGACCATTTAAACCTTAAAATCCATGTTAATTATTTATTTGGCATTTTCTCAATTCATTCAACAACACAGGTGTGAATGCTATGCTCAGGAAAGTGGCAGTTGCCGCAGCTTCTAAACCTCACGTTGAGATCCGTCAGAATGGAGACCAGTTTTATATTAAGACATCTACCACAGTTAGAACTACAGAGATCCAATTCACAGTTGGAGAAGAGTTTGATGAGGAGACTGTGGATGGCAGAAAATGCAAGGTAGTTCATCTTTATATATTAATCTACCATGACACTGTGATCCTGTTTTTGAGAGAGATGGCTTAGTCAAATGTATTTAGGACACGTTAATGTGTCTTGATGTCTCACCGAACAAATGAAAGGTATAATGTAAATGACTTTGGTTGCAACTAAAAAGTGTGATAACTTAGATCAGTAATAAATATTCATAATACTAGTAATTTTTATTGAGGTACCAGAGGAATTTAAGTTTACAATCTCCTAAGGTGAACTTGCAACCAAAACATTTTTCTTGAAATGTTGGATAGCATGGGGAAGGGGTAAAACCTCTGTCAGGATTACACAGTTTTCCATGTACCCCTGTGAAAGTGCCCCTTACTTCCTGTCCACAGGGTGCAGGAAATCTCCCCGCAGAGGCAAAGACAGCCCATAAATCCTGATGGAGCTTTCAATTATTCCACACTGTATATTAGACCCACCCCCCATATTATTGTAAATGTCCCCTATTTTGCCCCCATTGACTACGTGTCACCAAAATAGGAAGAGGGAGACAATCTATTCTACGGGGACACAGTAACTAAAAGCATACACAGCTTGTAACCTTTATCTCTTCTGTTCAAACTAAAAAAAAAATGTCACGCTTGAAGTTTACTCTAATAGATTCGTTTTTTGCATGTTGAAAGAGAGGTGGTAAAAATGTGATCTGTTAATAGGGTAATAGGCTGATGAAATGTGGAATTCACCCTTGAAATATTGAACTGGTACATGCAATCCAGTCATAAATATAAATACCATGTAAATGATTTTTGCCTAGGTATTTATCTGTGTTTGATGGCTGCATCTGTATATGTTTGTTGAGAAAAAAACGAATGTCATAATGAGTTTGGATAGTAGGAGGAAATGGAGCTTAATACCTCTACCTGCTTCTACCATATTTGTGCTGCTTACACATATACAATGATTTGGTGCTGCTTGTGCATTATCGGGATAGATGATGCATGAGATTGCATTCATGGCCTCCTCCTGAACAACAAAAAATATAAAAATAACTGTTCACGAGTAGGATACAAAAATATTATGGAAGCAGTTGCAGATATGGTAGAAAACACTGTGGCAGAAATGCCTCTTGAAATATGGTACAAGTTCATGCCTTTTTAAATGTAGTAGAAGTGTCTATATGCAATAAACTTTCTCAAAGATGAGCCAACGTTTAGATATGTCTCTGTTGTGTAAAGCTCTGCCAAGCCTTCATGAATGCCTCCTAATTGTTCATATATTATTGTGTAATTTGTTTATAACTTCATAAAATTGCCCTTTACCAAGACTATTAATTTGACACTTGCTAAACTATTACAAAAGGAACCATGGAGACCCTTATTAAAACAAAATTATGACAAATATTTGATTTTTTTTCTTTAATGAAACTTGTTATCATCCTGAATGACTAAATTAGTACTTCTACACTGCCCTGTGTTCTTTTCAGATTTCCAACCAGATTCAATGGAATTTTTTTTTAAAAATAGACGTTTCCCCTGTACCTGACTGGATGATTTCAGCATATACAGGGAAAAATATTTCTCTAGGAAATGACCTCCTGGTGCTTACTCCAAGGGAGAGAAATGCAAGTTGTATGTATAAACCAATAATGATATCAGTGCCGGTCAGCTTCAGGGTACAGGAAGGGACCAACGACAGTGAAGTCCGTGCATAGGGATCCTTTGGTTATTTGGGGCACACTTTCCACCATCCAACACACACTGTCCGCACTCATCATATCATAGGACTTCATATGCACAGAGGTCAATATATGCTTGTTTTCCCACCCAAGGTTAAAGAAGGGCAATCTTCCTCTATATGGCTCTGAATCGTCTCCGCTCCTAAAACATGGTATTACTCTGTACTTCACTTCACAAGAGGAAAGACTTTAGTGCAATATCGTAAAAAATGTTATTAAAATCAAAAGAAACTGAATAAAATAAGCAGGCTAATACAACTTATAGTGGATGTTGGCAGGTGTCTCCCCGGCAGCACGTGACGTCAGCCTGTAAGTTATGCCCAGTGCATTTCATCCAATGGTACATCTTTAGCCCAATGAATCCAATGCCTAAAATTCCTCCATCAGTCTATTAAACTAAAGCATTAGTATCAAAACTACCAGAGCAAATGTGACATGGGGTTTTTGTATTCATCATAAAATCCATTGAGGGACACAGGAAGCCTTTCTCATTTGGGTATAACTGTCACCTACAAGAGGACTGGACACTAGCAAACAAAAAAACTCTATCTAGACCACCCCAAGGTAAGACCTTCTACTACTTGCATGCCTCAATTTAGTGGCAATGTAGCATTGAGAGCATGATTATAAACACAGATGGGTGGGACTTGTGTCCCTCACTGCACTTTAAGAAAAGGATTTTACACTGAGTACAATATTGTATTTTCTTTATCATCCATTGTAGGACACATGAAGACTTTCTTCTTTGGGACGTCCAAAAGCAGTCCATCTGATAGGCAGGCAACACAGCAAACAAACACCAACAGGCCCAAGAAACAACCGCAGGGAACTGGGGGCTGCCTGTAACTTTAACAGCTACCTGAAGGGTCTCATGCCCAAAGATGACATCAGATGAGGCTTCATCATCCACCTGGTAGAACTTAGGGAACATGTGAAAAGAAGATCAGGTGATAGCCTTGCAAATCTGAGAAACAGTTGCTTAATGACAAAAAGCTCAAGAAGCATTCACAGAGCTAGTAGAGTGCACAGGGAAGGATGGGACCTGATCCTTGAAATTATAAGTTTGGATGATGGCCTGTCTGAGCCATCTAGAAATGGTGGAAAGAGAAGCAGGAGCATCCTTTCAGGGTCCATCCAGGATGACAAAAAAAGAGAATCAGTCTTCCTGAAGAAGTAGTAGCTGAGAGATAGACTCTCACAGCTTGGACCACATCCAACGGAGGAAAATGTCCTTTGGGTGAACTGAAGCAGGACAGAAGGACAGAAGAATGATCTTGTTTAGGTGAAAAGCAAAAACTAATTTAAGAAAGAAGGAAGCACTAGGACTCAAAACCACCTCATCCCTATGCAAAACTAGATAAAGTGTCTTGTAGGATACCAGTTTAGATATCCACCTCATTAAAGGTGATATCTACACAGATGACATTTTGCTGGTAAGGTTAGAGAGAAGAACGTCTGACAGGTTCTGAAGTTCAGGGAGAACCAGATTCACACCCCAGGGGAACAAACAAAGGAAACTACATGATGGACTCACTGTACTAAAGATCCTAATTAAAGACTGAGAGGCCAATAGTCTCAGAAAAAAATAGAAAGGACAGAGACTGTGAAGAAGAATGGTAAATCAGACCTTGGGATCCTGATGATCTGAAGAAGCAATGTAGCGTTTATGAGTTTTACCTGGTCAGTGTGCCAAATCTGAGGATCACTAGAATGCCCTCCATTCCAATCCTGCAACACAAATGAGGGAGAAGTTTCAAGAGAGGAAAGGCATAGATCAGGGTATACTGACGCCATGGAGTCACCAGAGGATCCACTGCTTGTGATAGAGGATTCCAGTACCTAGAGATGAACCTGTCCAGTTTGTCATTGAAACTGGCAGCCAAGAGGTCCACACTGTCTGGCTGAATACAGCTAAGATTGCTCCTCCAGGATCAATGTCAGGACAATGAAAGCCATGTTGTCCAACATAGCCTGTGCTGACTGTTCTCCCAACAGAAGTATATCTACAGTAAATATCTTAAACTTGGGATGCCATGAGAGTGCAGCAGAGAAAATTCTAAGACCATTACCTTGGGGAACAGGTCCAGGTGCAGACAAAAGACTGAAGGGCAGGGCTACTGATTGGTAGTATAGGGGTCCCACAACAAAGCATAGGAAACACTGAGGTGCTGAAAAGGTCGAGACCTGCAGGTATGCATCCTAGATGTTCATGAAGCTAGAAAGTCTCGCTGGTAAATAGAGGTTTAAACAGACCTGGTGGATTCCATACAGAATTTCTGAGCTTGAATAAAGATATTTAGTACTTTTAGATTGAGTATTAGGTGGATGCCCCATTTGGATTTGGGAACAGTCAACAGGTTGGAGTAAATCCCCTGAAACTGTTCTGCTAACAAGAGCTAAAAAACGCCTTAATCTAGAAGACCCAGGAGGACTTGATGGAGATCTGTTAATCTGTGCAGTGACAAAGGAAGGTTGAAAGTGAGAAACTGAGGAGGGAGCAGAATTCCAGCTTGTAGCCCATGAACATCACCTTCCACACCTAGGCATCAGAGATGTAAGCACTCCAAGTGAGGGTACACCTTTATGATGAGGAAGGTTTGTCAAGCAATTTGGCGACTCTGAGCCCCAGACCTTGGGGACGGGGATTGGCACTGTGATTCAAGCTTGAAGGGTCTAGTTGGGAATGGTGCAGGAGCGGAGAAGCGAAAGGGATGTTTCTCAGCCAATAGAAAAGGAAAAAAAACTCTGGAGTGTGTTCCTTAGGCTTCTTCTGGAGGAAGATGAGTTCTTTGGCACCCATAGCATCCTTGAAAATCAAAAGTGGATCTGAAGAGACATTGTCCTTGAAGGCCATGCGGGCCAGACACTTAGACATGGGTACCATGATACAGCAGCTTAGCTAAAGTATCCTCTACATGTGTATAAATAGAAGACCAGGAGATCCATGCAGGAGATTAGACAGGAAGCTTCCAGCAGCCCCTCAAAACTGTAGATTAAAAGATCTCTTTTAAGGAACTTTGGAGAAAGGTTATGTGTGCCCACATCCAACATATCATACCAAAGATTTACCAATTTCTGTAGCAAAGGACTTTAAAGGGCAAAAAACAAAAGCAATATATATATATATATATATATATATATATATATATATATATATATATATGTGTGTATATATATATATATATATATATATATATACACATGTGCTCATAAGTTTACATACCCTGGCAGAATTTATAATTTCTTGGCCATTTTTCAGAGAGAATATGAATGGTAACACAAAATCATTTCTTTCACTCATGGTTAGTGTTTTTAACTCTTTTTAAATCATGGCAACAGAAACTACCCAAATGACCCGGATCAAAAGTTTACATACCCTGGTGATTTTGGCCTGATAACATGGACACAAGTTGACACAAATGGGATTTGAATGGCTATTAACGGCAACAATCCTCATCTGTGATCCGTTTGCTTGTAATCAGTGTGTGTGTTAGAAGAAGACTGTTCTGAAGGGGTTAATTGCATTTGATTGTTTCCTCTAGTTGCTGAGAAACAGCTCTATTTAAACTTCCTGTTTCCTGTCAGCGAGTGCTGTCCGTTCTACAGCATCTGAGTACCTGTGAGCCTCAGCTCTCCTGCCTGTAACCTGCTTCCTGTGTAGTTCCTGTTCCTGTTTACCGACCCAGCTTGCTCTGACCTGCTACCTATCTGCCAGCACCGACCCCGGCTATTCACGACCATCCGTTTGCCTGACCCTTCTGTACCTTTGCTGCCCATCTGTTAACGAACCCTGCTTGGACTTGACCACTCTCCGCCTGAACCCTTTGTACCTTGCCTGCCTGCCAGTTGCCGACCCAGCCTGAACGACCACTCTTCTGACTTGCACGACCATCCGGAGCCTCACATCACCACCTTCAGTGATCATCCGGCCCTCGTGCCATCCCGCACTCACGGGTCCCCTGTCTGCTCTACCAGGGACCCCTGAATCGGGTGCGCAAGAGTGGTTGTTCCCTGCACACGCCAGACTCCACCACCAGGATCGTGACAGTGTGTGTATAAAAGGTCAATGAGTTTCTGGACTCCTGACAGACCCTTGCATCTTTCATCCAGTGCTGCACTGACGTTTCTAGATTTGGAGTTATGGGGAAAGCAAAATAATTGTCAAAAGATCTGCAGGAAAAGGTAGGTGACCTGTATAAAACAGGAAACAGATATAAACAGATATCCAAGGAATTGAGAATGCCAATCAGCAGTGTTCAAACTCTAATCAAGAAGTTGAAAATGAGGGGTTCTGTTGAAACCAAACCACGGTCAGATAGACCAACTAGGGTTTCCAGAAAGAGTCCAGAAACTCATTGACCTTTTATACACACACTGATTACAAGCAAACAGATCACAGGTGAGGATGGTTACCATTAATAGCCATTCAAATCCCTTTGTGTCAACTTGTGTCCATGTTATCAGGCCAAAATCCCCAGGGTATGTAAACTTTTGATCAGAGTCATTTGGGTAGTTTCTGTTGTCATTATGATTTAAAAAAGAGTAAACACAGTTGATTGATAATAAATGGTTTCAGCCAAACACTAAGCATGAGTGAAAGAAATGTTTTTGTGTTATATATATATATATATATATATATATATATATCTATATATATGTATATATACACTAAGTTTTTTTATACATATATTAAAAACACATATGAAACCATATCCATTATTGTAACAAAAAAAGATAACATACACTACTGTGAAAAAGTTTTAGGTAGGTGTGAAAAAATGCTGTAAATTAAGAATGTTTTCAGAAACAGAAGTGTTAATAGTTACATTTGAAGTTTAAGGCTGGGTTCACACTGCAGCGATGCGGAAACCCTGCAAATCCACTGTGGGTTCTCGCCTCGCTAGCCTCCCGGCGGCAGTTCACACTGCCATATGTGAACTGAAGGGAGGTGTCATTGCATTGTTAACGACACCCCCTTTTCAGTTCACATATCGCAGTGCTATCTGCAAACTTGCACAGGAATCAGATCACATGGTGTGAACCACCATGCGATGCAATTCTGACCCTGTGAACCAAAAGGGTCCTGTGCGAGTTTGATCCGATTGCGATGCGATCTCAGCCATACCATCTCTATGGCTGAGATCGCATTGCAGAGAGATCGCATGTGACTTACTGCAGTGCGGTGCGAATCACATCCGATCTCTCAGATCGGATCAGTGTGA
Organism: Glandirana rugosa; assembly: GCA_018402905.1. Classification (NCBI taxonomy): domain Eukaryota; kingdom Metazoa; phylum Chordata; class Amphibia; order Anura; family Ranidae; genus Glandirana; species Glandirana rugosa. The sequence goes on along the minus strand of BLSH010211970.1, from coordinate 622,230 downwards.
ACCGAGCCTAAGGGTTAACAATTTATTTTTATCAGTTAACAAAATGGAAAGCAAATGAACAGAAAAGAAATCCAAATCAAATCAATATTTGGTGTGACCACTCTTTGCCTTCAAATTACAATCAATTTTCTAGGTACACTTTCATACTGGTTTTGAAGGAACTCAACAGGTAGGTTGTTCTAAACATCTTGGAGAACTAACCACAGATCTTCTGTGGATGTAGGCTGCTTCAAATCCTTCTGTCTTTTCATGTAATCCCAGACAGATTCGATGATGTTGAGATTAGGGCTCTGTGGGAACCAAACCATCACTCCCAGGACTCCTTGTTCTTCTTTACGCTGAAGAGATTTCTTAATGACATTGGCTGTATGTTTGGGGTTGTTGTCTTGCTGCAGAATACATTTGGGGCCAATCACACTCCTTCCTGATGGTATGGCATGATGTATAAGTGTCTGTCTGTATTTCTCAGCATTGAGGACACATTGATCCTGTCCAAACACCTAACTCAGTTTTTCATAAATGCAGCCCCAAACTTGCAAAGAACCTCCACTGTGCTTTACTGTTGCCTGCAGACACTGATTTTTTTGTACCACTCTCCAGCCCTTTGGCAAGCAAACTGACTCCTGCTACTGCCAAATATTTCAAATTTTGACTAATCAGTCCAGAGCACCTGCTGCCATTTTTCTGCACCTGAGTTCCTATGTTTTTTGTATATACAGGCAGTCCCTGGGTTACAAACAAGATAGGGACTGTAGGTTTGTTCATAAGTCGAATTTGTTTGTAAGTCAGAACAGGTACATTCTTTAAGTGTAGCTTCAGCCAAAACAAATATTTTTAAGCTTTTTGGATAGCATAGGGAAGGGTTAACACCCCTGTAATGATTGTTTTGCTGTCTATGTTTCTGTTCAGAAGATTTCACCTCACTTCCTGTCCCAATGATAATTGGATTTTGAAAATATTGGGTTGTTGTGGAAACAAACCTTGGTGATAAAGCTTCAGTGGAGACACCTTTTTCCCATAATAACTCTTACAGGAGTGAATTTCCCTTCCTAGGGGGAGATTTCCTCTCACTTCCTGTTGTCTCCCTCCGTTTGTAAGTAGGAGTCGTTCATAAGTCGGATGTTCATAACTAGGGGACTGCCTGTACTTGCGTTGCTTAGCCCTGTTTCCATGTCAGAGGTATGGCTTTTTGGCTGCAATTCTTCCATGAAGCACTTCTGGCTTGACCTCTCTGGGCATTGGATTGGCATACTTGGGTCCTACTGGTTTCCGCCAGTTTTGTGCTGATGGCACCACTGGACATCTTCAGAAGTTGAAGGAAAATAAGCATGATGTGTCTTTCATTTGCTGCATTGTTTCCATGGCCAACCACTGTGTCTACGGTCCTCAACGTTGCCCATTTCTTTGTGCTTCTTCAAAAGAGTTTGAACAGCACATCTTAAAACCACAGTTTGCTTTGAAACCTTTGCCTGAGAGAGACCTTACCAGTGCAGTATTACTACCTTGTGTCTTGTTGCTGTGCTCACTCTTGCTGTGGCGTATGACCTGGCTGTGCATGAAACGGTCTTCCACAACCTCATCTTAGTAGCAGAGTTTGGCTATTCCTCACCTAGTTTTAGGCCTCCAACACAGCTGTTTCTGTTTCAGGTAATGACTGTCTCAACCTACATATAAAATTGATTATCATTAGCACCTGCTTGGTATAATTGGTTAATCATACACCTGACTCTAATCCTACCAAATCCTTGACTTTGCCCAAACGTACAAAGGTTGCAAGTGTAAAAATTGATATTGGTTTGAAGCCAAAGGGTAGTCACACCAAATATTGATATGATTTAGATTTTTCTTCTGTTTGCTCACTTTACATTTTGTCAATTGATAAAAATAAAGCAATTAAAATATATATTTTTGAAAGCATTCTTACTTTACAGCAACTATATGGTAGAGGACATTATGCCACATCTCGGCTCAACATGATTTGAATAATCAAATCTTCATCAGGAGAAAATGTGGATGAAATCTAACAGAACGCATACTTATAAAGTACAGTATATAAAGTAGCTACCTCTCAAAGTAGAATGAATGATGATAGTACATATCCTCATACGTATGCAGTACATTCTTTTAGATTTCATCCACATTTTCTCCTGATAAAGATTTGATTATTTGAAACACATTGAGCTGAGATGTGGTATGATGTCCTCTACCATGTAGTGATGTGAAATATATACACTCACCGGCCACTTTATTAGGTACACCTTGCTAGTACCGGTTTGGACCCCCTTTTGCCTTCAGAACTACCATAATTCTTTGTGGCATAGATTCAACAAGGCGTTGGAAACATTTATCTGCAATTTTTGTTGTCCATATTGACCTGATAGCATCACGCAGTTGCTGCAGATTTGTCGGCTACACATCCATTATACAAATCTCCCACCACACATCCCAAAGGTGCTTTATTGGATTGAGATCTGACGACTGTGGAGGCCATTGGAGTATAGTGAACTCATTGTAATGTTCAAGAAACTAGTTTGAGATGATTTGAGCTTTGTGACATGGTGCATTATCCTGTTGGAAGTAGCCATCAGAAGATGGGTACAATGTAGTCATAAAGGGATGAACCTAATAAAGTGACCGGTGAGTGCATGTTAACCCTTTGTTACAATATTGGATATGGTTTCATATGAGTTTTTAATATTTGTATAATAAACTTTGTAGATTTTTATATATGTTATATTTAACAAAAAAAAATCTCTGTATGGTGCCATAAGATATATGCCTTTTAAAGTCCTTTGCTACAAAAACTGATAATCTTGGATATGCTCTTTGAAGGAACTTTGAATAGTTGGCCAAGGTAAGGTCACAGCCGGAGTAAACAGCATGACCTGCGAGCGAAAGCAGGGCTCTAGAGAGGGCTTCCAACCGTTAATCGATTGGGTCCTTAAAGACAGGTGCATCCTCCACCAGTATGGTGGTCGCTTTGTTAAGATGGACATTGCTGAATCCACAGTGAGGGCAGACCACTTTTTAACTGAGCCCTATTCAAACAAGTCCAAAGTTAACAAGCACTTGGGGGAGGGGGAGGAAAACACTTTGTCAAGGTGTTTCTAATCTCTATAGAGGAAATCTTGGAAAAGTGGGCACACTGGGAAAGCCTTTGCAGTATTAGGGCTGTAACTGGACCAAGACTGGGAACAGCACCAACAATGGAAGCAAGCTGATGCTCTAGTTTGAGAGTAGTGCATACCGTATTAATAGGAGCCGAAACCATCTCTTTTAATTTGGGAGTAATGGCAGGAGATTGCGACTCCTCAGGGACAAGCTCATCAGGCAAAGTCTGAAACGACATACAGAAAGAGTTTCAACAGTTCATGGCTCAGAGGCTGCCAATTCTGAGGGTGAGTCAGATACCAAATCTGCAGGAGAAGAAATGAGTGTGTGCTGGTGGCCTCTGTGGTAAGAGTTAGCAAATAATTGGGTGAATTGTGCTAAAAAATCTTGCAACACTGTAGTGAAAACCTCAGCTGAGGGGGGAAAAGAAGCAGAAACACCCAATAGAGCCAAGGATTCCAAGTTGCCAACTTCAGCATCCTCAGTGGGCACACTATAAGCAACCCTAGAGCCTTTAGTAGAGTTTAAGCTGGGGGCACAAGATTCAGCAGGGTTGCCCACATGAGTCTAGAATCAGACATGTTGTGAGAACATGGCACTAAAGCAATGGAAGGCTCAGAGTATGACAAGGGTTACCTGACAAGAGCTCCATGGCTAACTTTTTACCAGAACAGAATCTGGAAAGCCCCCTGTGTGGAACCCAGAGCCTGAATGTCACCTCCAGGCTATTCCTACATTGTGCAGTTTGGAGGGGTCCGAATGCAGCAATCCAAAATCCAGGTAAAGGACAGCTGTACCAGATAGCTGCAGAGGTTAGTTCTAGAAGTGATATAGAGAGGAGTCCTGGTCAAACAAAAAGCTATTGAAGAGTAAAAAATCTGCTAGCAAAGTAAGTTAGTCTTTTACACATCAGAGCTGAAGAAATTACATCAATCTTACTAGGACACTAGCAAAAACTGAGGCTATTAGAAGCATTTATCTTAACTTAGCCTGTAGGTTTTTTGTTTGCTAGTGTCCAGCCTTTCTGTAGGCGGCAGTATAAACTCAAGATTAGAACTTCCTGTGTCCCTCAATTGACAAAAAATGATACTCAACTATATTTTTTTTAAAGTGGGTGGTCACTGTCCCAATGTGAGGATAATAACATAAAAGTTTTGTCCGGGCACTTCTTGATTTACCATTCTATTTTGCAGCTTGTTTTTTCACTTTTTTCTTCTCTTCCCGCTCATCCCCCATAGTACATAGGTGATACTCAAAAAATTAGAATATCGTGCAAAAGTTCATTTATTTCAGTAATGCAACTTAAAAGGTGAAACTAATATATGAGATAGACTCATTACATGCAAAGCAAGATAGTTCAAGCCATGATTTGTCATAATTGTGATGATTATGGCTTACAGTTCATGAAAACCCCAAATCCAAAGTCTCAGAAAATTAGAATATTGTGAAAAGGTGCAATATTCTAGGCTCAAGGTGTCCCACTCTAATCATCTAAATAAGCCATAAAACCTGCAAAGGGTACCTGAGCCTTTAAATAGTCTCTCAGTCTGGTTAAGTAGGAATCACAATCATGGGAAATACTGCTGACCTGACAGTTGTGCAGAAAACCATAATTGACACCCTCCATAAGGAGGGAAAGCCTCAAAAGGTAATTGCAAAAGAAGTTGGGTGTTCCCAAAGTGTTGTATCAAAGCACATTAATAGAAAGTTATGTGGAAGGGAAAAGTGTGGAAGGAAAAGGTGCACAAGCAGCAGGGATGACCACAGCCTGGAGAGGATTGTCAGGAAAAGGCCATTCAAAGGTGTTGGGGACTTTCACAAGGAATGGACTGAGGCTGGAGTCAGTGCATCAAGAGCCACCACACACAGACGGATCCTGTACATGGGCTTCAAATGTCGTATTCCTCTTGTCAAGCCGCTCCTGAACAACAATGTCAGAAGCGTCTTACCTGGGCTAAAGAAAAACAGACCTGGTCTATAACTCAGTGGTCCAAAGTCCTCTTTTCTGATGAGAGCAAATTTTGCATCTCATTTGGAAACCAAGGACCCAGAGTATGGAGGAAGAATGGAGAGGCACACACTGCAAGATGCTTGAAGTCCAGTGTGAAGTTTCCACAGTCTGTGTTGATTTGGGGAGTCATGTCATCTGCTGGTGTTGGTCCACTGTGCTTCATTAAGTCCAGGGTCAACGCAGCCGTCTACCAGGTGATTTTGGAGCACTTCATGCTTCCTTACACAGACGAGCTCTATGGGGATGTTGACTTCATTTTCCAGCAGGACTTGGCACCTGCCTACACTGGCAAAAGCACCAAAACCTGGTTCAATGACCATGGGATTACTGTGCTTGATTGGCCAGAAAACTCGCCTGACCTGAACCCCATAAAAAATCTATGGGGCATTGCCAAGAGAAAGATGAGAGACATGAGACCCAACAATGCAGAAGAGCTGAAGGCCGCTACTGAAGCATTCTGGTCTTCCATAACACCTCAGCAGTGCCACAGGCTGATAGCTTCCATGCCACGCCGCATTGAGGCAGTAATTGCTGCAAAAGGGGCCCAAACCAAGTACTGAGTACATATGCATGCTTATACTTTTCAGAGGTCTGATATTGTTCTATGTACAATCCTTGTTTTATTGATTGCATGTAATATTCTAATTTTCTGAGATTGTGGATTTGGGGTTTTCATGAGCTGTAAGCCATAATCATCACAATTATGACAAATCACGGCTTGAACGATCTTGCTTTGCATGTAATGAGTCTATCTCATATATTAGTTTCACCTTTTAAGTTGCATTATTGAGATAAATTAATTTTTGCACAATATTCTAATTTTTCGAGTATCACCTGTATATATATATATAGTATCTCACAAAAGTGAGTACAGCCCTCACATTTTTGTAAATATTTTATTATATCTTTTCATGTGACAACACTGAAGAAATTACACTTTGCTACAATGTAAAGTAGTGAGTGTACAGCTTGTATAACAGTGTAAATTTGCTGTCCCCTCAAAATAACTTAACCCACAGCCATTAATGTCTAAACTGCTGGCAACAAAAGTGAGTACACCCCTAAGGAAAAATGTCCAAATTGTCAATATTTTGTGTGGCCATCATTATTTTCCCACACTGCCTTAACCCTCTTGAGCATGGAGTTCACCAGAGCTTCACAGGTTGCCACTGGAGTCCTCTTCCACTCCTCCATAACGACATCACGGAGTTGGTGGATGTTGGAGACTCTGTTTGAGGATGCCCCACAGATGCTCAATAGTGTTTAGGTCTGGAGACATGCTTGGCTAGTCCATAACCTTTACCCTCAGCTTCTTTAGCAAGTCAGTGGTCATCTTGTAGGTGTGTTTGGGGTCGTTATCATGTTGGAATATTGCCCTGCAGCCCAGTCTCCGAAGGGAGAGGATCATGCTCGGCTTCAGTATGTCACAGTACATGTTGGCATTCATGGTTCCCTCAATGAACTCTAGCTTCCCAGTACCGGTAGCACTCATGCATCCCCAGACCATGACACTCCCACCACCATGCTTGACTGCAGGCAAGACACACTTGTCTTTGTACTCCTCACCTGATTGCTGCCACACACGCTTGACACCATCTGAACCAAATACATTTATCTTGGTCTCATCAGACCACAGGATATGGTTCCAGTAATCCATGCCCTTAGTTTGCTTGCCTTCAGCAAACTGTGTGTGGGCTTTCTTGTGCATCATCTTTGGAAGAGGCTTCCTTCTGGGATGACAGCCATGCAGACCAATTTGATGCAGTGAACAGCGTATGGTCTGAGCACTGACAGGCTGACCCCACACCCCTTCAACCTCTGCAGCAATGCTGGCAGCACTCATACATCTACTTCCCAAAGACAACCTCTGGATATGACGCTGAGCACGTGCACTCAACTCCTTTGGTTGACCATGGCAAAGCCTGTTCTGAGTGGAACCTGTCCTGTTAAACCGCTGTATGGTCTTGGCTGCAGCTCAGTTTCAGGGTCTTGGCAATCTTCTTATAGCCTTTTTTTCAGATCCTCAGAGAGTTCTTTGCCACGAAGTGCCATGTTGAATTTCCAGTGACCAGTATGAGAGAGAGAAAACGATAACACCAAATTTAACACACCTGCTCCCCATTCACACCTGAGACCTTGTAACACTAACGAGTAACATGTCACCGCAGTGCTGAAAAAAAATGGTGGCCGCACAAAATATTGACACTTTGGGCCCAATTTGGACAATTTCACTTAGGGGTGTACTCATTTTTGTTGCCAGTGGTTTAGACATTAATGGCTGTGTGTTGAGTTATTTTGTAGGAACAGCAAATTTACACTGTTATACAAGCTGTACACTCACTACTTTACATTGTAGCAAAGTGTAATTTCTTCAGTATTGTCACATGAGAAGATATAATAAAATATTTACAAAAATGTGAGGGGTGTACTCACTTTTCTGAGATACTGTACATACATATACAGGTGCATCTCCAAAAATTAGAATATCATCAAAAAGTTCATTTATTTCAGTAATTCAATTTAAAAAGTGAAACTCATAATTTATATAGATGTGTTACACACAGAGTGATATATTTAAAGCATTATTTTTTATTTTGATCATTATGGCTTACAGCTAGTGAAAAACCAAAATTCAATATTTCAGAAAATTAGAATATTACATAAGGTCAGATGAGTTTGCTGGCCCTCATGCAACTTGGATTCTGTTCGCTCTTACTTGATTTCCAAATGAAATGCAAAATTTTCCACCGTTTGTGATGATTTGGGGAGCCATGTCATCTGCTGGTGTTGGTTCACTGTGTTTTATCAAGTCCAAAGTAAGTGCAGCCCTCTACCAGGAATTTCTAGAGCACTTCATGCTTCCCTCTGATGACCAGCTTAATGGAGAAGCTGGTTTCATTTTCCAAGGACTTGGCACCTGCCCACACCGCCAAAAGTATCAATACCTGGTTTAATGATCATGGTATCACTGTGCTTGATTGGCCAGCAAATTCACCTGACCTAAACCCCATAGAGAAATCTGGGGGTATTCTCACGAGGAAGATGAGAGACACCAAACCCAACAATGCAGATGAGCTGAAGGCTGCTATCAAAGCAACCTGGGCTTCCATAACACCTCAGCAGTGCCATAGGCTGATCATCTCTATGCCACGCCACACTGATGCAGTAATTCATGCAAAAGGAGCCCCGTCCAAGTATTGGTATGGTCAATGCATACTATACTGTACCTGGACATGACTTTTCAGTAAGCCAACGTTTCTGTGTTAAAAATCCTTTTTGCTATTGGTCTTATGTAATATTCTAATTTTCTGAGATACTGAATTTCCGGTTTTCACTAGCTGTAAGCCATAATCATCATAATTGAAAAAAAAAAAAAGAAATGCGTAATATATATCACTCTGTGTGTAACGCATCTATATAAAATATACGAGTTTCACTTTTTTAATTGAATTACTGAAATAAACTTTTTGATGATATTCTAATTTTTTTTAGATGCACCTGTATATACACATACACACACCAACAAGTTTGCAATTGGGTCAGTTCATTAAAGCATACTAGACATACATTTGCAATTGGGTCAATTCACTAAAGCATGCCATATGTGGTATTTTGGTTATAGTCTAATATGTTTTTTTATTTCAGATTGTTTGTTTTTTATTTTTCCTTGTAGGTTTTCATTTACAAATCAGTTTAATTTTAATATAGGTTTTTTTTTTGTATGTAAAAGTTCATTCACAAAAACAACTGCATTTTCTTTATGTATTAACTGCTAACTGCTGACTAGTGATAACTGTGAGGTTCTATGGAGTGTCTATAGACAAGAGCAGAAAATGGCGGTATTAAGGGTGCTGGTAAAATAAGGTTTTAGGATAAGAAAATACTGATTCATAAAAAATAAAAGCTTGCAATGATTAAATGAGTATTTTATGAAAAGAATGAATAATGATTGCACACCAATGCAATTTGTATGTATGTGAATTCAAAACTTTGGAGAGAAAATAACTTTTATGAATGAAATAAAAACAAGATAAAGTACTGGTAGTTCAAACATCTTAGATAAGTAATCATACTGTATTGTTATTTGAATTGAGAATCTCCATTAATGTATAAAGGATTATATGGTGACCTTTTTAATTTGAAAATGTAAAACTGGTATAATTTTTTGTGATTCAAAAATACAGTCCAAGTCCAGACTGGCAGGGGCGTAACGATAGGGGTTGCAGGGGTTGCAATTGCAACCGGGCCCCATGGTCCAGGGGGCCCATGTGCCTCCCTTGTACACCTGAATAGGAGGGATGGTGGGGGTGGCATTTAGAGGACCCAATCTCCTCCATTTTCCTCTATCCAGTTTACTTGTCTTCTGCTGTTCCCAGGGCCCCTGTGTGCTTCCCTGGTCCCCCTGGGGCCTGCTGCAGAACTTGTGAAAGGGCCCCACTGCAGTACCATAATAAAGGGACCCACGATGGGAGTAAAGGGCCCCAGGATCAGTGGGAAGAGGGAAGGGCCCTGGCCAGGGGTCAGGGGGCCCTTCATAATTTCTTGCACCGGGGCCCTGAAGGTTCTAGTTACGCCTCTGCAGACTGGCATATAAATTTGCAACCTTAAGTTAATACTTTGTGCATTATGTTTTTCCTATAAACATACAAGCACTATAGGCCTTTTTAGTTAATTGAACATCCTGTCAGGAACTCTGGAATGGGTCAGTAACCGGGTATTGCGTCAGCTCCAAAGTACTAAAGGAAAACATAAAACTCAGTCATATTTACGCTACATAAATGGTTAGATATATATATGGCTCAATTTTTATAAATTAGTATGAAATGAAGCCCATCAGAGACAATTTCCAAACAACAGCCCTTCATTACTGTATCTACTGCCAATTGCTTAAAATACAAAATGATCAATATAAAATAACATAGCACGTAACCAAGAATGCAGTGCAGTACCCAGAGCTATTTAAATGTTTAACCTACCAAGACAAGACAGAAACATCATTTTAATTATATAGATAAGCCACATAAAAATAACCATAAAATAATATATTCCCCACTTAAGTGCTGAAAGTGTAAGTGCTTTAATTTAACACAATGACGGCAGAGTGAGTGAAATAGCTGGACACGTTACAGCTGTCAGTGGAAGTACATTAGTGTAACAGATGATACGCATAATGGCCTACAATGCGCTATATATTTCTTTGGCTGTCACACTGAACGTGAATTGGCTACATGATTATATCCCAGACGTTACACAGACCACACGATGTACAGTTTATTAATCCTGACATGGCACAGCATGAAGCCATGATTTATATGGCCTCCTCACATCTGCCCTTTTATAGAGATCACACTAGAAAGATGGGGTGGGTTTACCAACCTATTTATCCTGCAAGAAGATTGGAACAATAAAAGATACAGCAAACAAATTACCAAAAGGACAGAATGAAAATAATTATTTATAATCTCTATTTACTACAGATGTACCATGCTGTAGCAGCTTCATAATGCATAGTTTCATAGTTTTACACTTCACTTTTGCTTCTAAATGTAATTTCCCAGCAAACCCTGCACACCTCCCCCTTTTCCCTTGTTGTTGGCACCCAAAGCTCTCAGGTGCAATTGTTTTGGCAATATACACAATAGAACTGTCCTATGATTATCACAAAATGCATTATGTGATGATCTCTTTGTGTATGGCCAACTCTGATTTACATTATTCTAAATCAGTGGTCTCCAATCTGTGGCGAGGGGGCCTGGATGTGGCCCTTTGCCTGCCTTTGTCTGGCTCTTGGGGCACTATTCCACCAACTGACACCAATGATGGGGCACCATTCCCCCTACTGACATCAATGGGGCACTATTCTTCCCATTGATACCAACAGTGGAGCACTATTTCTCCCATTAAAACCAATAATGGGTCACTGATGCATGGCCATTATCTACTCCCACTGGCCACAGTATGCCACCCCTATGGCCACAGTGTGGCTCCCTTAAAGCCTGAAGGACAGTAAACTGGCCCTTTGCTTAGAAAAATTGGGTCCCCTGTTCTAAATTGTTCTTGTTCTCAAAGTAGCTGGAGACTATTGCATCACAATAGTTGTATCCCTCTCCCCTTAGAAATATTTAAGGGCATAGCTATTTTAGCCAAGTCATAGCACATTACCACATTCATTTTTTTTTCTTTTTTTTTAAACAAAGACTATGGAATCTGTGGTAAAAATACAGCATTTGATTAATAGACCCAACAGGCATTTTTATTTTCAATGCGTGATATTGCACCATAGCTTCCAAAGAGACATTATTCATGTCAGTTCCTCTGTTCATTTAGTTTAGTATGCTCTAGATGCCATAATGCACAATGCTAGGCACATACAGAATTCAGTTGTAATGCAGTAAAGTCTATTATGTTGAGTTATGACTTTTTCTCACTCTGAGTTCTGTATTGACATACATTTAAACATTTATGAACATGTTTGAAGTGTTCATGCTGACAGAGGGCAGAGGCAACAGTTCATACACTGTATGTGTCCTAAAATTATTTGCCAACAAATGCCTTTCTATCATGCCCATTTAGGTCTGGTGCCATGGAAGAACTACTGGAAGTAAAGAGTGCTATCAAGTGGTTAGGAAACCACTGTGCACTATCTTTCTGAAATTATTTCCACAGAATGCCACCATTAAATGCTTAGGAAGTGCTGTATACTGCTTAAATTTGCAGCACAGCAGCTTTGATGAAAATGCAAGAGTATGCAGCTCATGGCTATGAAAGACATGCCTGAGGTACATGCAACCAGTGTTGCCAACCGTCCGTAAATTTACGGACAGCCAGTAAAAACAGGGCAGTTTTTTTTGGGTGTCCGTAAAAGTCTGTAGTAGCAGAAATGTGCCAGTAAAAATGGCGGCCATTGGCGCCAGTCAGAGCTGCGCATGTGCAATTACGGAAATCCCCGAACGGCGAGTGAGAAGATCCGATCCTGACCCTGAGATGAGTTGGATGACCACTCCTCCTGCTGCCAGCTAGTGCCTCTGCCCAGCCCATCCGCCCTCAAATGAGGTTACAGCATTTTCCCGCCACATCACCACCAGCCAGCACCTGACCAGAGCAGACGCTCTGGATGGATGGATCCTCCTGATTCCTGCCTGTCTCCCTGCTCTGGCTGACCCTGCAGACCTCCTGGTGACAGTGGTGAGTGCAGTACGCTTCCTCTTCAAGCCGGCTAAAAAGAGTCAGGACAGTGAGTGTGTGACTGTTTAACACACACACTGTCTCTGTTCACTCTGACAGGCTGCAGGAGTCTCTCTCTCAGTGAGTGTGCACTGTATGAGTGCAGTGTGCACTGTATGAATGCAGTGTGCACTGGATAAGTGGCAGGAGGTAATGGAAGGATGGTGTAATGGAAACAGGAGGTGATGGGGATGGTGTGATGGAGATGGAGGGATGGTGACAGGAAGTGATGGGGGGATTGTGTGATGGAGACAAGAGGTGATGGAGGGATGGAGACAGGGGGATGGTGTGATGGAGATGATGGGTGATGGAGGGATAGAGACCGGAGGGATAAAAACAGGAGGTGATGGAGACAGGAGGTCTTTAGTGGGGACATAGATTTTGGTGATCCTAGTGGCTATCAGGGATTTCACCTCACGTTCTGTGGTGGTTATGGAACAGAAATTAAGGGGAAATCTCTACAATTTGACATAGGTGGTAAAACTGATGGACTAAATAATCTGCCCTTATTATACTGAAAATAAGATAAACATGTTTTTTTACCTTGCTATCTACCTTAAATCACATTGTTATTTGCACAGTGTACTTGCTTGTAGAATAGATGCTGAAATTTGCACTGAAAACTGTAATTTTGTAAAGTGCCAGTAAAAACTTGGTTGTGCCAGTAAATTTTGGGTGTTGTGCCAGTAAATTTCAATCTAGTAGGTTGGCAACACTGCATGCAACTCATTGATCGCAGCTCATATATTAGCAAGCCATAAAAGCTTTGGAATAAGTACACTTATATTAGTCTGAGATAGGGCTGACAAAAGTATCTACCCCCAAAAAGAGGTACTGATTAGGATAAAGCAGTGCGAGCTGTTAATTCTTAAATTAAAGAGGCTCTCCTGGAGCCATGTATATTTTCAGCAATTCAATTGAGAACTAAACAATACTACTACTCAAGTCATGTTCTAATGTAATCTTAATAAAACTACTATCTTTCTCCTAGTACTAAGTGCTAAGGGTTTAGAGATCTGAAATAAAGTTAAAACACTTGCATTGTATTTATATGGCTTGGATGGAGAATTTTTACCTCAACAAGTGTAAACTTCCATTTCATCTTTCAAATGAAAATTTGAAATATCAGCCCTTCTATCAAATCAGACCTGCATGGTATCTAGCCTGCAGGAAGGACCCTTTCCAGCAGCCCAAGCAAAAGCATGAGTCAGTAAGCCAACTGGCCTATGTATAAAGCACAGACAAACGATAATACTTGAGAATGCCCAGGCTGTTCTTGGCAGTGATGATGAGCGATTTCAAAAGGACGTGGGACTCACAAGTGACAATGCACTATCGTACTGGCTCATGCAGTCACTGCCTATTTATATTGTTTGCATCAGTTACCTTCTTTCCACATTTCTTATTCTTCCTGTGTACGGCCTTGGATACAGTAAGTAAAAAAAACCTGACAACTAATGGGAGCAAGATTTTGTACATCTTTCTCCAACTGCCTACTCCGACATGGTAGGCCAATTAGTATTATTGATCTGTAGTCTGAATGACTGACAGAAAGAAAAATAAATTCTAGAGAGCTACACATTTGTAATTTAGTGAGACCAAAGGGTATTATTGGTACAATGGATCTCTCATTTGCATTTTCAATTTATATCACAAAGAGCATTGTTTTTGATTAGGATGCATGCTTTCCATTGTGTAGACTGCTTACTAGAAACTCCTGGAGATGAGGTTTCATGTGCCTTTTTTTTGTTATGTTTTATGCCCTTTGTTTTCTGTATCCATTTACACATGAGTATTAGTTGTTTCCTTTGTATCCCTTGCTATTAGAGTTTTCCTGTCTGGGAGAAGGAAAATAAGATCTACTGTAAGCAGACTCTAGTGGATGGGACAGGGCCCAAGACTTATTGGACTCGGGAACTTGCAGGAGATGAACTGATTCTGGTAAGAAAATGTACATTGATTCATGTAATGAAATGAACAATTTTAGAAGGCTGAAATGAAAATTCATAAACACTTGGGCACCAGTGAGGCTGACCTAAAAACCATCTTCCAGCCTTGTTTTCATTTCCACCTCTAAAGTAAAGCTGTCAGAGGTTAAATACAGGTGCAGCATGTGATTACCTCCTTTTAAACATGCTAATTGTCTGAGTGTTATGTTGGTTCATTGCTTCAGTTACTAAATCAGTGACCCCGGCACAATTACTTGGATATTGAGTCAGAGCTAAGTCCTTAGCTGTATTCTTCTTTCAGTCAGTGACTTCAAGCTTTGAAGCCAAATAGTCAACAAGGGCAGCCAGGCCACTAACATTTTCAGTAGGTAAGGTCAGCAATGGCACTTTCCTTGTTTTACCCACAATTATGCTTCCTTTGGAATGACAGTTTGCCTTTTTTTCACCTCCCAGTTTTAGTAAATAACCCCCAGTGCAGCTTATCAGTGGTCTACGGGAGTCAATTCTGAAGCCCATTGTGGCAACTGGAAATAAGACTAGGCTTTACAGGGTTTTAAAGTGTAATTAAAACAGAACTTTACATAACCCATAACAACTTGATAAAAAGAATGTTCTTTAGCAAGGAACGTACATTCCACATTATTAATTATACTACCAAAATAGTATGTGCTGTAAAGTGCCTCAACAATTGCTCCTGTTTTTTTCTTCCAGGAGGCTGCCATTTTTCTGAAGCCTACATCTATTGATCTTGAGGCTGTCAGTAGATTGGCCTCTTTAGGCACAGTGCTGAAACTAGAGAGAGCAACTGAGCATGTGCAGAGCAGGGTGAGACAGTGTAAGACTGGATTTTAAACAGTATAGAAACTTATTTTTGATGTTTTACATAGCTATAGTTCCAATTTAAGTTCTTCTAACCATAAGAAATGCTTGTTATTGTACAAATAGGAATATATTGTTGCAAAGATCTGATCCTTAACCACTTCCTTACTGGGCACTTAAACCCCCCTCCTGCCCGGACCAATTTTCAGTTTTCAGCGCTGTCGCTCTTTGAATGACAATTGCGCGGTCGTGCGACGTTGTTCTCGCTGTCGCGACTTTTGACTTTTAACCAGGCCCGTCCTCCCCCCAAATTCACGGGTCATTCCTTCACCAATTCCTAGTCTAGAAACGTTGTTATATAAGGATAAACATGTTATTGTTCGTAAAGAATACCAATCTTCTTGAATTTAACCTTGATATCGATACATTTTGTAGTTTTTATTCAAAGATATGACAAATTTTAGGTCAGAATGTGACAGAGTGGGACGAGACGTGTACGAGTCAACGAGAGAGATCAAAGTCGTGACACGGATTTCTCCGGTTAGATGACTGTCGGAGTTCTAGTTATCTACATCCGAAGTCTTTTTACCGTCGGAG
>BLSH010211970.1:583567-605885 GCA_018402905.1 Glandirana rugosa | reverse complement strand
ATTCTATCTTTTCATGTGACAACACTGAAGAAATGACATTTTGCTACAATGTAAAGTAGTGAGTGTACAGCTTGTATAACAGTGTAAATTTACCGTCCCCTCAAAATAACTCAACACACAGCCATTAATGTCTAAACCGCTGGCAACAAAAGTGAGTACACCCCTAAGTGGAAATGTCCAAATTGGGCCCAATTAGCCATTTTCCCTCCCCAGTGTCATGTGACTTGTTAGTGTTACAAGGTCTCAGGTGTGAATGGGGAGCAGGTGTGTTAAATTTGGTGTTATCGCTCTCACTCTCTCATACTGGTCACTGGAAGTTCAACATGGCACCTCATGGCAAAGAACTCTCTGAAGATCTGAAAAAAGAATTGCTGCTCTACATAAAGATGGCCTAGGCTATATGAAGACCCTGAAACTGAGCTGCAGCATGGTGGCCAAGACCATACAGATTTAACAGGACAGGTTCCACCCAGAACAGGCCTTGCCATGGTCGACCAAAGTAGTTGAGTGCACATGCTCAGAGTCATATCCAGAGGTTGTCTTTGGGAAATAGACGTATGAGTGCTGCCAGCATTGCTGCAGAGGTTGAAGGGGTGGGGGGTCAGCCTGTCAGTGCTCAGACCATACCCCGCACACTGCATAAAATTGGTCTGCATGGCTGTTGTCCCAGAAGGAAGCCTCTTCTAAAGACGATGCACAAGAAAGCCTGCAAACAGTCTGCTGAAGACAAGCAGACTAAGGACATGGATTACTGGAACAATGTCCTGTGGTCTGATGAGACCAAGATAAACTTATTTGGTTCAGATCATGTCAAGCATGTGTGGCAGCAACCAGGTGAGGAGTACAAAGACAAGTGTGTCTTACCTACAGTCAAGCATGGTGGTGGGAGTGTCATGGTCTGGGGCTGTATGAGTGCTGCCGGTACTGGGGAGCTACAGTTCATTGAAGGAACTATGAATGCCAACATGTACTGTGACATACTGAAGCAGAGCATGATCCCCTTCCTTTGGAGATTGGGCAGCAGGGCAGTATTCCAACATGATAACGACCCCAAACACACCACGGACTCCATGCAGGTTTAGGAGATATTCCCGGGACCTACAGGTAAGCCTTATTAGACATGTATGTGAGAAATGTCAGGATTGGCCTGGGGTAAAGTCTAGTACCACTAGCTCAGTTATACAAAAGAACACATGGGTTTGACAAGTACTTGCTCCAGCTTCTGGCTGGATAGCCATGGTGATCAACCAGAATGTTTCCTTCACCCTGCTCGCAACCTTCTGGGACACGTTAAGGGTCCCAGAAGACTGCAGGATAATTCACAAAGCGCAACGCAGCTCACACATGCACAGTGGGCAGCTGGCTGTTAAGCTGTAAGAAATCATAGCCTGCTACCCACAGTAAACATGCTGGTGCCGGGGACTTGAAGACTGGTGAAGAACCGGTATGGGTAAGGACGGTGAAGGAGCCTTAGGTGAGTGTCATTTTATTAAAAGTCAGCAGCTACAGTATTTGTAGCTGATGAGTTTTATTTATTTTCAAAAAGAGCGAAGGACTGCTTTAATTTACCAGAATGTATTTGGGTTGTAGGAGGAAATTATTTGGAAATGCAACAAAATGAATTGGAAAACATACAAACTCCATGCAGCTTCTGTTTCTGCTGAAGACTGAGTTCTGGATTCTAGCATTACAAATCAAAAGAGTAACAGTCCGTGCTGCATTTGGGTAGGGAGATGGTGTGAAACACAAAATGTTTGGTGATGGCAAAGGTTACTGTTATTCTGCTAATGAGTTTGTGTAGCAGTGACAAAGAACACACTGCTGTTTCTCACCCTCACTGTGGCCAATGAAGGCAGCATCATTAAATCACATTGTACCCTGCCCCCATTTACACTTAGCGATATTAATGCCTCTCATTAGTATATACAGATGAGCTGGCCAGACAGTCAGGTCAACAAAAACATGTTAACACAAGAAAGCCTTTGTTAGCTGACCAAAATGTTCGTTAACATTACACATATACAAAGAAGTTGTTGTGCTGTTGCTCATTAAACCCATGGCCTAAAAAACTTTCCTCTTCAAAATTGCCTTTATTATTATTTTCAGCCTTATCTGAAAAAAATCACTTCCAGAGCTTCGTTTTAGCCCTAAATCTGACTTGCTTGTCTTTCTGCCATGGGTCACACACCAGTCTGGCAACAAACAACATTTCTGGAATATAGCAGATTGGCCATGTGAGAAAATTGCTAGCCTAGGATTCTTTAGGAATAAATTAAGAAAAACTGGATGATAATAAAGTGTACAAGATGTTCATACTATGCAGCTTTTACTTTTGGAAAAAAAACATTTTTTTCATTTTATTCCTATATAATATAATTCACTATTAATATGTGGAAGTTGGAGAATGTGCAAAAACCAGATTATGTTGTCATCAAAGTAGAACTATAGGCAAAACTTTTTTCATTTTGGATAGAATAAGGGAGGTTTAACCCCTGTTAAATGTTTTTCTCGCCAACTGTGTCCCATTGCATAGATTTTTGCCTTTACTTCCTGTCCCACAGCCAAACAGGAAGTGAGAGGAAATCCCCGCAAAATTAAAGAAATTCTTTGGAGACCCTCGGGTCACCAGAACTAGTGTCCCCATTGGAAGATTTTCCCTCTATTACTTTTCTGGGGACAACCAAAAATGTGGGCTTTTGTTTTACTTTCATTTTCAATGATAATTGTAAACATGACAAATAGAGAGGGTGAATCTCCTTAACGGGGCACAGACTACAATAAAACCTGACAAGTGTTCTAATTCCACTCCACTCTATCCAAAACTAACAAAAAAGGTTTGCCTTTAGTTATACTCTGTCTGTTTAACCACTTCCCTACCGGTGTATAGTCAAATGACACTGGCAGGGACACCTCGCTATCCTGGCTGGATGTCATATGATGTCCTCCGGTTCTCGCCACTCCTTTTGGCCCCCGGGGGCCCACAGTGCGGCGATCGGGGATTAGGCGTGTCCCTCAGACACAGCCCATCCCCGATCAGTGTAAAAACCCAATAAAAAATGGCTCTTTACCACGTGACCAGCAATATCCAATCACAGCCGGTCACATGCACTGTCCTCGTGTACGGTGCTCGTGCACGCCCCTAGGGGCATGCGGAGCGGCGATCGGAGGCGAGGCTTGTCACCTTGACACAGCCCATCCCCGATCGCTGTAAAGAGCCAATGAAATTGGCTCTTTACCATGTGACCAGCTGTGTCCAATCACAGCCGGACACAGAATGTAAACAAACCCGCAGTAACGAGCTGTTACCGGCTTCTCCTCCTCACACACTGATTACGCGTGAGAGGGAGATTGCAGTAACAGCTTATTACTGCTTACAGTATACACCAAAGCACACTGATTGCCCCCTCCCCCCCAGTGATAAAGAGTGCCTGTCCCCAGCCCCTCAAAGTATCTGTCACCAGCCCCTCAAAGTATCTGTCACCAGCCCCTCAAAGTATCTGTCACCAGCCCATCAAAGTACCTGTCACCAGCTCATCTGAGTACCTGTCCCCAGCCCATCAGATTACCCAAGTACCTGTCTCCAGCCCATGCCTCATAAAATATACATTGGGGTGTTTGCTTTCCAAAATGGGGTCATTTTGTGGGTGATTCCACTGTCCTGGTGCTCCAGGACCTTCAAAAGTGTGATAGGTAGGATTGCAATTAGATGTGTAATTTATGTTTGAACGCATGAAGCTACTACTTCAATGTTGGGCCTCTGTGTGTGCCATACTTAGGAGGAGTAGTAGAATGTATTTTGGGGGGTAATTTTTGCTATGTACATGCTATGTGTTAGAAAAATCTTATAAATTGACAACTTTGTGTAAAAAAAAAAAAAGTTTTCATTTTCTTTCCACGTTTTCCAAAGACTTGTGGAAAAAAAATGAACTGTTCAAAAGACTCATTATGCCTCATAGAATATACTTTGGGGTGTTTGCTTTCCAAAATGGAGTCATTTTGTGGGTAATTCCACTGCCCTGGTGCTCCAGGGCCTTCAAAAATGTAATAGGACTTTAGGAAATGTTATGTGTAATTTATGCTCCTAGAACGCCTGACGGTGCTCCCTGCATGTTGGACCTCTGTATGTGGTCAGGCCATGTAAAAGTCTCACACATGTGGTATCGCCATACTCGGGATGAGTAGCAGAATACATTTTGGGGTGTTATTTTTGCTATGTACATGCTATGTGTTAGTAATATCTTATAAATTGACCACTTTGTGTAAAAATAAAAAAGTTTTTATTTTCTTTCCACGTTTTTCGAAGACTTGTGGAAAAAAATGAACCGTTCAAAAGACTCATAATGCCTCATAGAATATACGCTTGAGGTGTTTGCTTTCCAAAATGTGGTCATTTTGTGGGTAATTCCATTGTCCTGGTGCTCCAGGACCTTCAAAAGTGTAATAGGTTGTTAGGAAATTAGATGTGTAATTGATGCTCCTAGAACGCCTGACGGCTCCCTGCATGTTGGACCTCTCTGTGTGGCCAGGCTGCGAAAAAGTCTCACACATGTGGTATCACCATACTCGGGAGGAGTAGCAGAATGTATTTTGGGATGTAATTGGAAGTATGCATATGCTGTGTGTGAGAAATAACTTGTTATTAGAGTTGATCGAACCTCTGGAAGTCCGGGTTCGGCAGGTTCGGCCGAACTTACGGACAAAGTCCGGGTTCTGGTCCGGACTTGACCCGAACTTTGACCCGGACCCCAAACCCCATTGAAATCAATGGGGACCCAAACTTTTAGGCACAAAAATGGCTGTAACAAAGTCCTGGCAAGTCCTAGAGGTCTGCAAAAGGAAGGAAAATGGGGATAAGGGTCGGACAAGTGCCCTACAAAGAAATGGGGATAGGGAAATAACTTAAAATAATTTTTAACCTAAAATCACATAAAAAAATCAAAAATGGAGGTGGATGTGGGGTTGGAGGTTGAGGAGGCGGTGAAAGTGGTGGTGGAGGAGGAGGAGGTAGCCAACACTGTTTTTTGTTTTTTTTTGGAATTTTTTTTTTTTTTTTTAAACCAGCAATGTAGATGCACTTTTTAATTTTGTGCAAGAAACAATAATCTGTCCCTTTAAGCAACAGTAGGAACCTCTCCCTATAGAACTAGGAGATGATTTTAGATTCTAAAAATCATCTCCAAGTTGTACAGGGAAAGTATCCAGCTGTTCCTTTAAGGGAAAGATTATTGTTCTAAAATCATCTCCAACTTGTATAGTAAAAGTCTATTGCAGTCACAAAGAGCCATATTATTGTTCTAAAATCATCTCCAAAGTGTATAGGAAAAGTGTATTGCAGCCGCATAGAGCCATATTATTGTTCTAAAATCATCTCCAAAGTGTATAGGAAAAGTGTATTGCAGTCGCAAAGAGCCATATTACTGTTCTAAAATCATCTCCAAAGTGTATAGGAAAAGTGTATTGCAGCCGCATAGAGCCATATTACTGTTCTTCCAGCCGCATAGAGAGCCATAATATTGTTCTAAATTTTAGAACAATAATATGGCTCTATGCGGCTGCAATAGCCTTTTCCTATACACTTTGGAGATGCTTTTAGAACAGTAATATGGCTATATGCAGCTGCAATAAGACTTTTCCTATACACTTTGGAGATGATTTTAGAACAGTAATATGGCTCTATGCGGCTGCAATAAGACTATTCCTATACACTTTGGAGATGATTTTAGAACAGTCCCTGAAAGCAGCAGTACTAGTATCTCTCCCTAATCCACAATAAGATCGTTCAGTAATGCAGGATGAGATGTTCTATAATATCTGCAATCTGTCCCTCACAGAGCCAGCAGCATCCTCTCCCTAAACTATCCTGAGAGCATATGACATGCAGCAGGGTGACTCCAGCCCCATATAGAGGCTGGGTCACATGGTGCACTGGCCAATCATAGCCATGCCATTAGTAGGCATGGCTGTGATGGCTTCTAGGGAAAACCAGTGAAACACTTTTTGATTGGTTGCCCTTGGCAGCTGTTCAACACATGGAATAAAATATCAGAACCCCGGACCCGAACCCAGACTTTTTTTGAACAGTACTTTACAGTCCGGGTTCGCTCAACTCTACTTGTTATGACAATTTTGTGTAAAAAAAAAAAAGTCTTAATTTTCCCAAGAATTGTGGGAAAAAATTACAACTTCAAAAAACCATGCCTCTAACTAAATACCTCGGACTGACTACTTTTCCAAAGGGGGTCATTTGGGGGGTATTTGTACTTTCCTGGCATTTCAGGGCCTCAAGAAATGAGATAGGCCGTCAGTGCATCAGGTGTGATCAATTTTCAATGATTAGCACCATAGCTAGTAGACTCTATAACTTTCAGGCCTCATACACACGGGCGTAAAGCAAAACTTTGGGCCTGACCTCAGGGAAAAATCTGCATTTCTTTCGGCATTTTGCATCAGCGTTAATGAGCGTCAATGAGCGTTAGTTAGCGTCTGCGTCAATAGGCGTTTTTATTAAAAAAACGATTCCTGTACTATTTTTTCACCTAAAAACGTCAGCATAAAAAACGCCGGGTTAACGCCGGTGAGGCGCTAGTGAGTGTCAGTGAGAGTTTTACGGCATCGGTGTCAAAAACGCCAAAATGTTGCAGCCTTGGAACACGCTGGCCGTGCGTTCTACTTTCAGCTCACTAACACCAACGCCCTTTACAGCTCAGAAACTTCTGCATTTTTATGGGGCCATTGACTAACATGGAGAGCTGCAAAAAATGCCAAAAAAGATGGTGTCAAAAAACGCCCGTGTGTATGAGGCCTTACACAGACCAAATAATATACACTTATTTGGGTTATTTTTACCAAAGATGGGTAGATGGGTATAGGTTTTGGCCCAAATTTATGAACAAAAATTACTTATTTGCAAAATTTTATCATAGAAACTAAAAAAAGTGTTTGTTTTTTTTCAAGATGTATGCTCTTTTTTCACTTGTCACATAAATAAAAAACCCAGAGGTGATTAAATACCACCAAAAGAAAGCTCTATTTGTGTGAAAAAAATGATAAAAATTTTGTTTGGGTACAGTGTTGCAAGACTGAGTACAGGCGGTCCCCAAGTTACGAACGGGTTAGGGAATGTAGGATCGTTCTTAAATCAAATGTGTTTGTAAGTCAGAACTGTGCATTTTTAAGTGCAACTTCAACTTGTGCAGTGATGTGGGATGATCCGGGTGCTGCTATGTGTGGCGTGCAGTTGTGTTATTTGAGGCTCTTGTGACCATGTTATACAGCACTGTGGGATGTGTCTGGTGCTGCAAGATGGCTGCTCGGCCGTATCCGGGACCAGTGTAGAGCGCAAGCAGCCAGCAGTAACATCACACCACCTCTGTTCTTAAGTAGGAGTCGTTCGCAACTCGGATGTTCGTAATTCAGGGACTGCCTGTAATTGGCATTCAAAGTGTGAGAGAGCTGAAAGCTGGTCTGGGCAGGAAGGGGGGTATAAGTGCCCTGTATTGAAGTGTCATACTTACCTGCTCTGTTCAATGGTTTTCCACAGAGCAGCCCCGATCCTCTTCTTTTTGAGTCCCTCGCCAGCGCTCCTGGCTCCTCCCCATCGAGCAGTGACCCTATAGAAAGTGGCTTACCCTGGGACATTGTTGCATGCTCGCTCCCGAGGGGTTGCTCTATGCCTCCATAAGACACATTGAGCTTCAGCTCGGCCCTGCCCCCCCCTTTGCTCTTTCCTCATTGACTTACTGGCTGTGATTGACAGCAGTGGGCTGCTTTCTCAGCCAATGAGGAGAGGGAGTCAAGGGACAGCCTAGTCTTTTGTGCACACCGCTGGATCTAGAGGAAGCTCAGGTAAGTATTAGGGAGAGCTGAGCTTTCAGCCTTTACAGCCACTTTAAGTCCGACTAGATCACTTCAGGTTGGTCCCTTTTGCAGGTATACAGTAGCTATGTACAACATTAAAATAAGTGCTTATACTGTTTAAAATCCAGTAATACACAGTCTCAGTTGTTTTCTCATTTTTGGCACTGCCGAATTTGTACAGGCCAATTTGTTGACAGCCTAAAGATTTACTGCTGTTCAGGGGGTTTCAGCAAAATGGCAGCATCTGGCAGTAATCATGGAGAAAATTTACAGCACACACTCATTTTGGTAGCATTATTATTAAAGTGGAATGTATGTTCCTTGCTAAAGAACATTATTTTTTATCAAGTTGTTATGGGTTCCATGTTAAGATGGGTAACAGCCTTTTATTAGGCACCTCTTACCTGTCATCAGCTTTCCAAGCCAGATGCAGTCACCATTCCTCCTCTTCACCTTGTCTAATCAAAGAACACATCCCCACCGTGTCCAATCAGATGATCAGAAAAGACCTTGTATTCATTGAACTGGAAGATCACAGCTATCACTGTAGTAAGCTCAACTACTACATTGATTTCTAGCTTCCCGGGCGGTCCATCAGGTTAAGTAATGCTGTCTGGCATTGTACCAAATTGGTACGCTATACAAATAGTTCTTGGAGATCAACTTTAGGCTGTGCTATAGAATAAAGTCACCCTCTACTTAGTATAATATTTTATTAAAATACTATTTAACTGAAACCATAAAGTTACCACACATATCTTATTATCTTACCTAATGAGGAAAGTCTTGCACACAAGATTTTCTTTTGTGCATTGTGGGTATACATAAATCAATACATTTAACAATGCAGCCAAGCAGTTAGTTGGAAAACATTTTAAAAGTAATTTTATATCAGTTTTGTCTGCCATAAGTGGATTTTATTATAACAAGCTAAAATTTGTAAAAATTACTGGAAAATGAACATTAGACTTGTGCACAACGGAAAAATTCGTTATGTTTCATTTTGTTTCATAATTTCGGGATACAGCATTTTTCGTGATTGGACTAATTCGTAATTTTGTAAGCGACATTTTTCGTTGAATCGGAATTATTTGTATTTCTGAAAGCCTTATTTTTCGTTAATTTCAAATTTGTACTTTCGTTAATTCTGGTGGACACAACTCGTAATTTTGTAATTCGTCCTTTTGTAAAATTACCTTTTTGTGTTGCTAACGTGATTCAAATGTATTCGTACTTTCGTAAATACATAGTGGTTACTTGTTATTCGTAACTGTTATAAAGCTTTAGTTGTGTTTTCGACACACTCTCAAACCGGCGCTGCCTAACGTGCTTTGAATGGATTTGTACATTTGGAAATACATTGCGGCTGTTTGTAAAGATTTGAAATATCGTATTTTACTTTTGTTTTCGACACTGGGGCCTATAGCCTGATGACCAGTTTTGGCATAATTTGTTGATGCGTTAACGAATAGACGAATTTGTTGATGCGTTAACGCTAGACAAATTCGTTGATGCGGTAACGCATTGACAAATTCGTTAATGTGTTAACGCAACAACGAATTATACCAAAACCATTTGTTATTTACGATATCATTTTGTTAGGATTCGGTTATATTTGTAATTTTTTTTTTTGGATACTCGGATGCATCCGAATGTCCGAAAGTCACAAAATTCAGAAGAATCGCACAAGCCTAATGAACATATACTGTGTATCTATCTATACACATATAATAATTTAATAAATCTATGATAGACATTTGTGAGGGTAGTAAAAATGTTTAAAAAATCTTGACCTGTGCCTAATTTTGCATATTTTTTTTTCCAGGTTTTTGGGGCAGACGATGTTGTCTGTACACGGATATATGTGAGAGCATGAATACAAAGTCATACAGGCTCTCAGAACCGTTCTATACCCATCAGTTATGTAAGGATCCTGCTACACCAGCTCATCTGTTGTATACTTTAAGGTTGAAATAGTGTTGTCATTCACTAGTAGAATCAGACTGCGCTCTTATAAAAAGGCAGTGTTTTATAGTAGTAGTGCCCAAAGCTCACGCGGCATGAATTGCCAATGATCCTTAAAAGCTCAGAGTGCACTGGTGCTATTTCAGTACATATTGCCAAGCAACTATGTCACTACATTTTACTGCTGATCAAACAATAAATAGTCTACTAAACTTTATGGACAGCCTTTTCTTTAGTAGATTTTTTTAGAAACTCTAGAAATAATACAGTAGGCAATTGAATCCATTAATAATTTAAACAATACACCCCACACACCCAGGACAAATTAACAAATTCCAAATAAAAAAATAGCACCTTTGAGATTGCACCAAACTTAAATTTGTTGTGCCAAGTAGAAAAGCAGCCATTTCTGCTGTGTACATAGTGACCTATGCCTTAATATTTATGTGTGTCCAAACCTCCAGGTATAAAATAGCTTTTGGACTAATTGACAGCTCTGTCCTTTCTTTTGCAATGGGATTATGGATTGTGGTATGGTGATAATATAGCATGTATTACAATTTCCCACTTTAGATTATTTTTTGTAGATATGCATATTTTCATAATTGTAGGCATCTTTTCATATTGCCAAGGAAATAGTCAACTATTCCTCAGAAAAAGTAATTCTAACGCTACCATATTGGCAAAAGAATGAAGATACAGGAAACACAGTTATAGATAATTACATGCAGTCTACAAGATCTGTTTGGACTTTTTTGTATTTCTGGATTATGTTATAAAGCAAGGTATTGTTTCAAGTTATAGGAAAATATTTCACCAGAATCTGGATATGCATTTTATTATTTTAAAACATGTTTCCTTGCATTTGCCTAGAAAGCTCTTCGAACAAAATTCACTATAGGGTGTATCCACAATTTTAGACATGGATGTAATCTTTTAGTTAATAATAAGTCGGGCACTCACATGAAGCGCTCACAATTCAAACTTTATTAGGGTTGAACTTAATACTCATTGCAATTATGTATTCAATAAAAATAATTAAAGGTATTTTAAAATATAAATAGTATAAGTGCCTGAATTTGTTTTCATGTCAGTCTCCGATACAGCAGCACTTACATTGGTGGGGGAAGGTTCAGCACTAGAAGCCAATCATACTGACAGATGGAGAACAGGTTGGAAGAGGGATAACCTGTATGCTTAACTGGCAATCATCAGGCAGGAGGGCATCGGTGGGAATAGTTCATGGTCTACTGAAGGCAAAGAAATCAAAAAAATCCAAAGACAGCTAACAAATTTCATAGTGAAAAATTAATTCATTCATTTATATGACTCTTGGAAAATGCAGTGAACTACCTCGAGGCTGTCAGATCAACACACATTTGAAATACATATAGAGGAACTTTGTTACCTACAAGTAGAAACATAGATCATTCATACCCCAGCATTACTTCTCAATTCAAGATTCTGTGCTGGAGACTGGTGCACAGGCTTGGATGTTCTGTTCCCAATGCTGTCAGTTCATACTGAAAAATGCCAGCAACTTGGAATACTCCTCTATTGAGTGCTATTTGCTACATGTAAATGGAAACAATGTGCAAAATTCTAATGCATTTCAGTTAATATTAGCCAAGACGCATTAGCATTTTGCACACTGTCTCTATTTACATGTAGCAAATAAAGTTTCAATAGAGAGGTATACCGAGTTGCTGGCATTTTTCAGTATGAACTGACAGCATTGAGAACAGAACATCCAAGCCTGTGCACCAGTCTCCAGCACAGAATCTTGGATTGAGAAGTAGTGCTGGGGTATGAATGATCTACGTTTCTACTTGTAGGTAGCAAAGTTCCTCTTTATGTATTTCAAATGTGTGTTTATCTGCCAGCCTGGAGGTAGTTCACTGCATTTTCCAAGAGTCATATAAATTAATTAATTAATTAATTTTTCACTATGAAATGTGTTTTTCCAAGAGTATTATAAATTAATCAGTGTCCCATACTCTCTTTAATTCATCTCAGCAGTGCTTTATTAGGACTCAATGTTGAAATGATAGGCTTTTCAATAGGAAAACTCAGATGTGGATTCCAGGAGTTGGATTGGAAGTTTGGTTGAAGGAACAGACTTAATGACTCACAAATTCTACTGTCTGGAGGCTTTTAGCTGCCACTGCTGCCCTGCAATATATTCTGGGAAGTCCCAACATTGCAATAGTGTTAGCAATATATGATGATACCCTACAAGACTGGTGGCTGTAAATTCATCTGCTGGTTGACATCATCACATTGAACACAGAGATCACAGTGTGGCCTTACAAGATGCCTAGTTGTGCATTAGTTTTAGAAGTGGTTTTCACTACAATCTTCATAAATTTTGCAGGGAACACTTACTGTTGCTGTGAAAGACCTTGTCTCTTTCAGTTTCGCTTAAAGCTATTATGGGAAATAATCAAAATCTTTCATGGAGGGAAAACACAAGGTGTATTTAGCACTGTATTCTCCAACAAAGTGGTCTTCATTGGAACAAGCCCACCATTAAGGCAGAACATACACGTGGCACTAGATAAAAAAATATGATGCATATCCAGAATCTGATGACCAGTTTGCTGCCTATATAGTATGGACAGTATTCTTTTTTTTGGGTTTGAAAAAACCCTATCATAACTCCAATAGTTTCTATAGTCTATTGTTTTTCCCCTGAACTAAAATAAGCTCTAAGTGAAGGTAGAGAATGTTATGTTCAGTAATAAATAGTGAAACCTTTACACAGGTATGCCATTTTAACAACACTGTGGATGTGATAAAGGTGTGTGAACCATAAATAACAAAAATGTTTGTTATGACGCAAGGAGTTTTTTATGGAACTTCTGAACCAAGGCTGCATTTCATAAGGACGCAGTCTGTCATTTATACCTTATTACCAAAGGGGACTGGAATACACTACAAAGCACCGCTCCCTTCAATAACCATACCTTGAACAACGTACTTTGTATTGTGTACTGTGCCTTTGATCAGTGTCTCATTATACATCTGCTCTTGTTACTCTGTGATTTAATAAAGTTATTTCAATAATAAAAAAAAAAGTGTTATGTTTTCTTAGAAGCAACACATCTGTCTTATAACGCGAATACTGGCAAAATGATTACAACCTCACCATTCTAAAAAAGGTGTTACCTAGATGTACACTACTTTTTGAATGATAGAGGGAAATTCATATGACTATGTTTAAGCACTTGCTGACCGCCTCGCATACATTTACTACGGCAATGTGGCTCCGCTGCACAAATCGCTGTATATGAACTTCGTGAGCGTGGCCGGGCGGACTCGATATCTGCAGACGACCCGCGATTGCCTACTACAGGGGAAGAGCGGGGAACCGCCAATGTAAACACGGCAACGCAGTGGCAAATCGCAAAAAGTGCTCTGGTCAGGAAGGGGGTAAATCCTACCGAGGTTGAAGTGGTTGAAAAATCGCTATAAATATGTTCAATTAGTACAGGAGAAATCATGTGTTTGCAGTTAATTAAAATGCTTCAGCAACAACATTTTTTAGATTAGAATAAAATGTGGAAGAGACTGGCATTTTCGTTTGCGGTCATTGTCCAGGTTGGGTAAATTTGAAGCAGTACTATAGTATCCCAGATTGCAAGGATAACTTGCCACAAATTTGTGGCAGTGTTGAACTGTAATTTTGTTAATTTGCTACATATTTTCACTGGCAAGTGGTACACTTGCAGAGCATTTGAAGCAAAATTTCTAGTTGACATTTTTCCAATTTGTAGAAAATTTGTATGGCACGTTTCTAGCAAGAGCAAAGTTGCAGTGATTAGTTTACAGCAAGAGCTCTGCAAGTCTACTGCATGAAAATTCAGTCACAGCATCCTCTGTGGTGGGATGACTATTGCACAACATAAATGAACCAGAACTTGCAGCATACTTGCAGAATGTTTGCAAAGAAAGCTGATCTGGAGTCATGCATTGCAGACTTGCAGCAATTGTGCAACAAACTTGTGAAGTCTGGCAAGTCTAGCAATAGCTTAACCGCTTGCCGACCATGTCGCATACATTTACGGTGACAGGTTGGCTCCGCTGTGCAAATCGCCATCTATAAACGGCATCGGCACAGGCACGGTTGTGAGCAGGCGTGCGCCGCCGCCGGTGCACTCTTGTACCCGCCGTGAACATGCCCGCGGGTCGGGCAGACTCGATGTCCGCTGGCGACCCGCGATCGCCTGTTAGAGAGGCAGAATGGGGAACCGCCGATGTAAAAACAGCGGTTCCCCATTTTGTGAGGGGACAGATAACAGATCTACTGATCACTGTAATCGGGATCAGTTAGATATGTCATGTCCCTGGCAGCCCAGCCCCCATACAGTTAGAACACAGTGAGGGAACACATTTCACCCCTTAATCGTCCCCTTGGTGTTAACCCCTTCACTGCCAGTGACATTTACACAGTAATCGTGGCTATTTTTAGCTCTGTATATCGCTGTATAAATGACATTGGTCCCAAAAAAGTGTCAAAAGTGTCCGACATGTCCACCGCAATATCACTGTCCCAATAAAAATTGCAGATAGCCGCCATTACCAGTAAAAAATAAAAAAATATAAAACGCCATAAATCAATTCTCACGGTTTGTAGGCGTGGCAACTTTTGCGCAAACCAATCAATAAACGCATATTTTTTTTTACCACAAATATGTAGATGAACATATACCGGCCTAAACTGATGAAAAATTAGTTTTTTATATATTTTTTTTGGATATGTATTATAACAAAAAGTAAAAAATATTGTTTTTTTGTTTAGAGCGGTGATCAGAAGTGATGTAGAGGTGATCAAATACCACAAAAAGAAAGCTCTATTTGTGGGGAAATAAAGGACGACAATTTTGTTTGGGTACAACGTCGCAGGACCACGCAATTGTCAGTTAAAGTGACGCAGTGCCAAATTGCAGAAAGTGCTCTGGTCAGGAATTGGGTAAATCCTTCCAGAGCTGAAGTGATTAAAAATTTTCATGTTTAAACTTGCTTGCTATCTGTGATAAAAATATTTTCTAGCAAGTAGAGTTTTTGTGAGAATAGACTTTGTATGTTTCTTCTGCCCAAAAAAAATCTTCTTACCTGTCTGCTAGTGTTTTTTTTTTTGCTTGTACAGGCTGGTTAATGTGAAAACAAAACACAAAAAAAAACCCCCAAAAAAAGTACTCAGTCTTTTTCTGCCGTCACTTTTCTATGTTTCTATGTTACTCACTGCAGAGCATGCACAGTGCAGTGAACAGTCATGTCCCATTCTCAGTATCTGTAAAATGAACACTTAACTTTGAGTTTGAGCTGACAGCTCTGCCACTGCTGTAGCGAAATTCTATGCAGGGTTGTCAGCCCTGCCTAGAGAACACCTCCTCCTTATGTTTTGGAGATGGGGAGTTGTTCTGTAGTCCCGAACAGGGTGGTCCGTCCATTAAGGGTGCACGTGCGCTATGCTAAATGGATAGATTCATGCATAGCATGAATCTATCCATGGCCCCCACGGCAACCCCCTATTCATGCGTCCGGCCCCTTTTAAGACACCGACCGCATGAATAACAGTGGCGGGGGTATTTTATTTAAGCATCTGATTAGAGCTATATGCTCTAATAGGCTTCAAAATAGAGTGGACTCCAAGCACAGAGCATTGCGCTTGCAGCCCACTCACTTGTGTTAGAAAAGCAAATATTAATTTGCTTTTCTAACACTGAATCGCCTCTCCGCCAATCAGGAAGTATGGGTATCTTACCCATTTTCCGATTGGCTGAATGGTCAAGCTATCCTATGGGACACCTTGGAGGAGGAGGGGGGGATGCACGGTGATCCACACCATGGACGGAAGAGAAGGAAAGCACCCGCTCGCCTGTGATGCTGGCGGTATACCCTATCTGTGATGCTGGCTGTATAGCGTATCTGTGATGCTGTCTGTATACCCTATTTGTGATACTGGCTGTATACTGTATCTGTGATGCTGGCTGTATACCGTATCTGTGAGTCTGGCTGTATACCCTATCTGTGATGCTGGCTGTATACTCCTGACACTATGGGTGGACTACAGAGGACGGAGTAGGTGGATTCTATAAGGATGGGGCTATTAGTGGGAGGAGTCAAAAATGAAGGGCGTGGTCTGGTGCCCCCCCCCATCCTATAAACTTCACCAGCCGCAACTGGTCCTGAAGGTAACACTCCTTGGGATTTTAGTGCAGCAGAGGCACTGACTACACACAGCTCACTACAGGATGTTAGGTGCTCACTGTATTTCTTACAGATCAACAATATTTATTTTCTGTCATTGCCATCATTTATTTTAACCAGATACACCCTTCAAGAAAAAAAACTAACCAAACTAAATTCCAATAAAAAAACCTTAAACCTGAAGGGCCTGGTATGGACTTTGGGGGGGGCCCTACGCAATATTTTTTACATTTTGGGCGGGGTTCCCCTTAAAATACATACCAGACCTGGAAGGTCTGTTACGGACTTTGGGGGGGACCCCTACGCAATTTTAAATTTTGATGCGGGCACTGCTGTTGTAAATTATTTTAAAAATTGTGATGACATGCCCCAATCAAACAGGTGCCAAAAAATTGGGCCTTGGGTGTTGGTGGTGCCAGAACACTGTAACCCCTTGCAGTTACTCTTGTTGAGCACAGGAACGGGCCCTGCTGTTGTAAATTAGTTTAAAAATTGTGATGACATGCTCCAGTCAAACAGGTGCTGAAAAATTGGACCTTGGGTGTTGGCGGTACACGAATCCTAGGGTCTTTTCGCAGGCTTTTTAGAATTAGAGCCCATGCCACGTAAGATTTGAGGAGGCATGAGTGTCCTCTGGGTAACTGAGAATGACATTACTGTATCAGGAACTACCTCTTACCAGCCACGTACAACTCCTTGGGTTTCTGGGGACTGAAAACCATGATCCCTTGAAGACTGTTGTATGTTATCCTCCACATCCATGCTGACACAATAATCCTCCTCCTCCTCCTCCTGTGTGTTTGGCGGCTCTGCAGGAATGCTCTCTGCATAAAGGGGGCCTTGAGAGGAAAGGAAGTCCTCCTCTTCCTCCCGCTGTTCTGCCTCAAGTACCCTGTCCATGATTCCACAAAGCATGTGCTCCAGAATGAATATTAGAGGAACAGTGTCACTGATGCATGCATTGTCGCTGCTCACCATCCTTGTGGCCTCCTCAAATGGTGACAGGACAGTGCATGCATCCTTGATCAGTAGCCACTGAAGTGGCGAAAAGAAACCAAGCTCCACTGAGCCTGACCTGGTGCCATGCTCACAGAGGTACGCATTGATGGCCCTCTGCTGCGCATGCAGCCACTGCAGCATTGCCAATGTTGAGTTCTACCTGGTGGGCATGCCACAAATGAGGCGGTTGGTGGGCAGGTTGAATTCCTGTTGAATGTCAGCCAGCCGGGCACTGGCATTGTATGAATGCCATAAATGACCACAGACTTTTTCTGGCCTGCCTCAGGATATCTGGTAAGCCTGGGTACCTGGTCAAGAAATACTGCACCACCAAATTCAAGATGTGTGCCAAGCATTGAACATGTGTCAAGTGTCCCTGTCGGAGGGCAGAGAGAAGGGTGGTGCCATTGTCGCATACAACCATTCCTGGCTCAAGCTGCCGTGGCGTCAACCACCTCTGAACCTGCCCACACAGAGCTGACAGAATCTCTGCCCCAGTGTGGCTCCTGTCCCCAAGACAGACTAACTCAAGCACCGCATGGCATCTTTTAGCCTGACTGCTTGCGTAGCCCCTTGAACGCTTAGGGAGCACTGCAGGTTCAGAGGACAATTCTGCAGAAGAGGCCACAGAGGTAGAAGAAGAGGAGGGGGTGAAGGAGGCAGATGTGGCAAAATCACCACCAGCTTTTTGGAGGCGTGGTGGCGGAACTACTGTAGCTCTAACACTGAACCCTGTCAGCAGAGTTACCCAGTGCGCCGTGAAGGAAAGGCAACGCCCCTGACCGTGCCTGCTGGACCAGGAGTCAGCGGTAATATGAACCCTGCTGCTGACTGCCCTCTCCAACGAGGCCAAAACATTGCCTTCAACATGACGGTAGAGAGCTGGAATGCCCTTACGTGAAAAGAACTTTATTTTGGGAACTTGCCAATGTGGGACAGCACATTCCACAAATTCACAAAAGGGGGCAGATGCTAACAGCTGAAAAGGCAGCAGTTGGAGTGCTAGCAATTTGGCCAAGCTAGGATTAATACGCTGAGCATGTGGATGGCTGGGACAGTATTTTTTTTTACAGTTCAGCAACTGGGGTAGGGATATTTGCCTGCTGAATTCACCTGGTGGTGTACTGCTAGCAGATTGGCTGCAAGTACTCGTGGCACGCATTGCTAGAGCTTCATGCCTCTCAGTGCAGGTTTTGGAGAGGACTGGAGGTATAGAAGAGGTTGAGATCCCAGATGAGGAGCAAGGAGAAGTCCGCCTTGTTTTATGGTGTGGGTTTTTCAGGTGCTGTTGCCAATGAACTGCATGGCTGGTCATCATATGTCTTGTCAAGACAGTAGTGCCCAAGTGGCTGGAGTTCTGACCACGCTTGACCCACTTCAGACAAAGATTGCAAATGGCAACGGTGTGATCTACTGCACATGTGTTAAAATATGCCCACACCAAAGAACGTTTGAAAGTCAGTGGGGAGCCAGCAGCACCCTGCACCTGTGGAGCTCTGTGGTCTGATGCAATTGGGTGGCTGCCCTACAGAAGGAGTAACTGTGGACAAGGATCCAGTGGCCGCTTTGCCAGCTGCGTTGGAAGGCAAACTTGTATGAGCCTGGGTGACAGAGGATGAGGACGGCTTAGTTATCCACTCCACCAACCCTTCTGCATGTTGTGGCTGAATAGCACGGCCAACAGCAGAAAAAAAGGACAAGCGTGACCCGCCTGCAGAGGATGCAAAATGTCCGCTACCACCACTTTGCACTGAAGACACAGTGGCTGCTTGCCCTCTTTTAGTGGCCTGGGAGTGTCTGTCTCTCCTTTGTGGTCTTCCTGACATGATGGGGTTTTTTTTTAACACCGTACTACACTGTATTATATACCGTACACCCCCGAATGCACTGACATACAGTGTATACTCAATACACTGTGTGTGTGTGTATATATATATATATATATATATATATATATACAGTGCCTTGCGAAAGTATTCGGCCCCCTTGAACTTTGCGACCTTTTGCCACATTTCAGGCTTCAAACATAAAGATATAAAACTGTAATTTTTTGTGAAGAATCAACAACAAGTGGGACACAATCATGAAGTGGAACGAAATTTATTGGATATTTCAAACTTTTTTAACAAATAAAAAACTGAAAAATTGGGCGTGAAAAATTATTCAGCCCCTTTACTTTCAGTGCAGCAAACTCTCTCCAGAAGTTCAGTGAGGATCTCTGAATGATCCAATGTTGACCTCAATGACTAATGATGATAAATGGAATCCACCTGTGTGTAATCAAGTCTCCGTATAAATACACCTGCACTGTGATAGTGTCAGAGGTCCGTTTAAAGCGCAGAGAGCTTCATGAAGAACAAGGAGCACACGAGGCAGGTCCGAGATACTGTTGTGGAGAAGTTTAAAGCCGGATTTGGATACAAAAAGATTTCCCAAGCTTTAAACATCCCAAGGAGCACTGTGCAAGGGATAATATTGAAATGGAAGGAGTATCAGACCACTGCAAATCTACCAAGACCTGGCCGTCCCTCTAAACTTTCAGCTCATACAAGGAGAAGACTGATCAGAGATGCAGCCAAGAGGCCCATGATCACTCTGGATGAACTGCAGAGATCTACAGCTGAGGTGGGAGACTCTGTCCATAGGACAACAATCAGTCGTATACTGCACAAATCTGGCCTTTATGGAAGAGCGGCAAGAAGAAAGCCATTTCTTAAAGATATCCATAAAAAGTGTCGTTTAAAGTTTGGCACAAGCCACCTGGGAGACATACCAAACATGTGGAAGAAGGTGCTCTGGTCAGATGAAACCAAAATCAAACTTTTTGGCAATAATGCAAAACGTTATGTTTGGCGTAAAAGCAACACAGCTCATCACCCTGAACACACCAACCCCACTGTCAAACATGGTGGTGGCAGCATCATGGTTTGTGCCTGCTTTTCTTCAGCAGGGACAGGGAAGATGGTTAAAATTGATGGGAAGATGGATGGAGCCAAATACAGGACCATTCTGGAAGGAAACCTGATGGAGTCTGCAAAAGACCTGAGACTGGGATGGAGATTTGTCTTCCAACAAGACAATGATCCAAAACATAAAGCAAAATCTACAATGGAATGGTTCACAAATAAACATATCCAGGTGTTAGAATGGCCAAGTCAAAGTCCAGACCTGAATCCAATCGAGAATCTGTGGAAAGAACTGAAAACTGCTGTTCACAAACGTTCTCCATCCAACCTCACTGAGCTCGAGCTGTTTTGCAAGGAGAAATGGGCAAAAATTTCAGTCTCTCGATGTGCAAAACTGATAGAGACTTCCCCAAGTGACTTACAGCTGTAATCGTAGCAAAAGATGGCGCTACAAAGTATTAACTTAACCACTTGCCGACGGCTGGTCGGCATTTGACGGCCGCGAGCCCAGCACGCTCACTGTGTCCGGGGAGGGCCAGGGAGCGGGTGCGGCGGATTCGATCTCCGCCGGCCACCCGCAATGCCCCCCCGGAGTGAAAGAACGGAGGTCCGTGTAAGTAAACACGGACCTCCGTTCTGTGAGAGGGGGAAGGGCTGTGATCACAGCCTTCCTCTACAGGGAAGGTGTGATCACTTCCCTTCCCCAGCTAGGGCAGCCCCCATACAGTAAGAACACGCCCAGGGAACACAGTTAACCCTTAGAGCGCCGCCTGCAGGTTAACCCCTTCACTGCCAATGGCATTTACACAGTAATCAGTGCATTTTTATAGCACTGATCGCTGTATAAGTGCCAATGGTCCCAAAAAAGTGTCAAAATATTCCGACATGTCTGCCCCAATATCGCAGTACCGCTAAAAATCGCAGATCGCCGACCATTACTAGTAAAAAATATAAAAAAATTAAAAAACCCAAAAATGAATTCTCATCATCCGTAAACGCGGCCACTTTTGCGCAAACCAATCAATAAACGGCGATTGTGATTTTTTTTTATCACAAATATGAGGAAGAATATAAATCGGCCAAAACCGATGAAAAAAAATGTTTTTTTATATTTTTTTTTGGATTTGTATTTTAGCAAAAAGTAAGAAATTTGGGTTTTTTTGCAAAATTGTCGCTCTTCTTTTGTTTATAGCGGCGATCAGAAATGACGCAGCGATGATCAAATACCACCAAAAGAAAGCTCTGTTTGTGGGAAAAAAAGGACGCAAATTTCATTTGGGTACAAAGTCGCACGAACGCGCAATTGACAGTTAAAGCGACGTAGCGCCGAATCGCAAAAAGGGCTCCGGTCCTAAAACTGGAAATCCTTCCAGTCCTTAAGTGGTTAAGGGGGCTGAGTAATTTTGCACGCCCAATTTTTCAGTTTTTTATTTATTAAAAAAGTTTGAAATATCCAATAAATTTCGTTCCACTTCATGATTGTGTCCCACTCGTTGTTGATTCTTCACAAAAAATTACAGTTTTATATCTTTATGTTTGAAGCCTGAAATGTGGCAAAAGGTCGCAAAGTTCAAAGGGGGCCGAATACTTTCGCAAGGCACTGTATATATACTAGGCTGTATATATTTTATTACACCACGCAAAGTCTACTATATACCATATGTACACCCCCAAATGCACTGATATATAGTGTGCACTCAATACGCTGTGTGTATATATATATATATATATATATATATATAGATACACTAGACTGTATATATTTTAATACACATATGTAATACACCACGCAAAGTCTACTATATACCATACGTACACCCCCGAATGCACTGATATATAGTGTACATTCAATACACTGTGTGTATATATATCTACTAGACTGTATATATTTTAATACACCATGCCAAGTAGTGTACTAAATACCGTACACCCCTGAATGCACTGATATATAGTGTACACTCAATACACTGTGTGTGTATATATATATATATATATACTAGACTGTATATATTTTAATACACCATGCCAAGTGTGCTATATACCGTACGTACACCCCCGAATGCACTGATACATAGTGTACACTCAATATGCTGTGTGTGTGTGTGTGTGTGTGTATATATATATATATATATAAAAATACACTAGACTGTATATATTTTAAGAAACCATGTCAAGTAGTGTACTATATACCGTATACCCCTGAATGCACTGATATATAGTGTACACTCAATACACTGTGTGTAAATATATACTAGACTATATATATATTTTAATACACCACGTCAAGTCTACTATATACCGTACATACACCCGCGAATGCACTGATATATAGTGTACACTCAATACGCTGTGTGTATTAGTCACGTAAGCGCCCACAT
>BLSH010211970.1:546319-562651 GCA_018402905.1 Glandirana rugosa | reverse complement strand
CCCATTTTTTTACTTGATTTTAATTTATTTTCCCTATCCCCATTTATTTGTAGGGCACTTGTCCTAGTTTGAAGATCATTTCAGAACAGTTATATGGCTTCTACCGTTAATTAATACTTTTCAGACACAGTTTGAAGATGATCCACATTCACCTCCATTTTTGCTTTTTTTATGTTTTTATATTTTTTAAAAATATTTACAGTTATTTCCCTGTCCCCATTTTTTTGTAGGGCACTTGCCCTACCCTTACCCCCATTTTACTTCCTTTTGCAGCCCTCTAGGGCTTTCCAGGACTTTGTTACAGCCATTTTTGTGCATAAAAGTTCGGGTCCCCATTGATTTCAATGGGGTTCGTTGTCCGTGCGATCGTTCGGGTTCCGTCCGGACCCGGACCCGGACTTTGTCCCGAAGTTCGGACGGACCAGCAGAACCCGAACTTCCAGAGGTTCGCTCAACTCTAATTATTTCTTCTATTACATTGTAATATATAATGAAATAGTTCAACTCACCATAATGCAGAATCCGTGGGAGCCCTGAGCATGTCACTTGTCACGTTGCCTGCCACCAGATGCAACATGTCACCTGCCACGTCATTTGTCACTAGAAACAGCGGTCACTTGTCACCAGATGCAGCGTGTCACCTGCCACGTCACTTGTCACCAGATGCAGTGCTCACTTGACACCAAATGCAGCGTGTCACCTGCCACATCACTTGTCACCAGATGCAGCACTCACTTGACACAAGATGCAGCGCTCACTTGACACCAGATGCAGTGTGTCACCTGCCACGTCACTTGTCACCAGATGCAGCACTCACGTGACACAAGATGCAGCGCTCACTTGACACCAGATGCAGTGTGTCACCTGCCACGTCACTTGTCACCAGATGCAGCACTCACTTGACACAAGATGCAGCGCTCACTTGACACTAGATGCAGCATGTCACCTGCCACGTCGCTTGTCACCAGATGCAGCGCTCACTTTTCACCAGATGCACTGTGTCACCAGATGCAACGCTCACTTGTCATCAGATGCAGCGCACACTTGTCACCAGATGCATCGCTCGCTTGTCACCAGATGCAGCGTATCACCTGCCATGTAACTTGTCCCCAGATGCAGCATGTCACCTGCCACATCACTTGTCACCAGATGCAGTGTATCACCTGCCACTTCACTTGTCACCAGATGCAGCGCTTACTTGTCACCAAGATGCAGCTTGTCACTTGTTTCCAAGATGCGACGCTTACTTGTCACCAAGATGCAGCTTGCCACCAGATTCTTCTGCTGTATCGCCAGAGCTGCCACTAGAGGTCCAGAGTTGGCACTGGTGATTTTGTCTCTGCTGCCATTTTTGCAAAGAGCACTAACAAATGCCACCTGCCCCCACCTATAACTGGCCTTTACAGTAAGGAGCACTGGAAGGGCAGACGCATCTCAAACAAAAACCAAAGAATTCCCAAGCTCGACTTACTGCAGGCTGATGGCAAGGCACCCTGTATACTGCAGAATCTATCTCTATCTAAGAGTCTCCACAGTGGGAGCACATGCATTTAATGGATAGATGTAGGGCACATGACTGGAGGAGCCCAACCCTCCTTAAAGGTACAGGAACACACTGGACACCCAGCACTTGGAAATTCTTTGGTTTTTGTTTGACATGCATCTGTCCTTCCAGTGCTCCTTACTGTAAAGGCCAGTTATAGGTGGGGGCAGGTGACATTTCTTTGTATTGTTGATATATTGGTTAGGCAACACACTGACACCTTGGCCGCCATTGCGCAATGTGCTGGGTGTCCAGTGTGTTCCTGTACCTTTAAGGAGGGTTGGGCTCCTCCAGTCACCTGCCCTACATCTATCCATTAAATGCATGTGCTTCCATTGTGGAGACTCTTATACAGAGATAGGTTCTGCAGTATACAGGGTGCCTTGCCGCCGGCCTGCAGCATTTGAAAAATGTGTGTAACCAAACCCCTGTTTTTAGCACATAGTGTTAGCCAGGTTAATTTGGTTGGTTGCAAGCTGGTCAGTAAGCTGAGCTTGGAAATTCTTTGGATTTTGTATGACATTTTTGCAAAGAACAGCTCTTGTGGAGGCAGAGGGGAAAAAACGAGGCGGAGCCCGGGTGGCAATGAAAGCGTCCACCAATAGAAATAGAGCTGCCGCCAATGCCCCATGGCCTGGCCCACAGCCCAGGCTCCGCCTCTTGTTTCTTTGGCCTCAACGAGAGCTGCTCTTCACAAAAATGACGGTGTCTCTAGTGATGGCACGGATCCATCAAGGAACACTGGGACAAAACCAATTTCCTGTGAATTTTCTCAGGACACTGTAAGACCGGGATTTAGGTCTGAAAACTGTTAATGTGGAAAATCGGGACTGTTGGCAAGTATGATACCTAAGACACCAAAATACCATGGTAAAATAATTCCCCTATTAAAACCCATTACTGTACTTAGCACCCTGAAAAATTAGAGAGCTCTCCTCGTATCAATAAATGACAACATTAACATATCCCACACATGTGGACATTTCACTTTATTATAAAGAACGTAGACATGGCCCAGAAATCAAATAAGAACACTGAGACAGGGCACATAAATAAATCAAAATAATAAAATCAAGGAACCACAATGTATTATCTATGAATATTGTTTCAGCTCAGTTTTCCTTTTCAATGAATATATTTGAGAAATATTCAAGCAGTGCCACCTTGTGGTAACTTTTTTGAATTACAGGTTCCTCTGATAATATACTGTATATTTAGACAGGCTCCAGGGAATCATTTGTTTCTAGATCTGCTTCCATCTTCCACCTAAGATTTATGTGCTTTTGTTGGTACTGGAGCCTTGAAAGTAAGGCTCTGGTGCTTTAATGTATATGATTCCACACAACAATGAATATTTGCAAAAATTGCACAAATGTACCTTTTAATACAACAAATTATACAGATTTGACAGCTGTCAGCGCCTGAAAACATCAAATTGTTCTGCTAATTTAGACTCATATCAATCTCCCTTCAACACGAGAATAAAACATATCCACTGATTCAGGGACACTACTCTGAATATAGGTTAGCCTATGGGACAACTAACGTTTTATCAACTGTGGGAGATTAGCTCGTGGGGATCACTTTTCAGAGGAAAAGACTCAGCATGGAGGTCAGTTTTCTTTAAAATCTGGTGGCTGCCCAGGTTTAGTATGACAGGTTTGCAAGATAAAAACACATAAAAAACTAAACAATCGGGTTCCTCTCTATACAGTGTGGGGCTGTCCCTGTCACCCACAAAGCATAGGCACAGTGCAAACCTTTATCTTTGAGTCCAAATTAGCACACAGAGCTCACTCAGCTTTCTCCCTCTGAGATCCAGCATAGAGCTCTCCTCTGCTCTCTTCCTGGTCATTAAATGCAGGTGGAGAGGGGTTAGAGTGGACCAGAAAGTCCGGGCCGTAACCAGCCCTGCCACGGCGGCTGGCAAAACCCGGGTCAGACACTTGCTAGTCGCCTCAAAATGATCGCATGGGAGACGACAAGTATCGCCTGTCCATTACGATGCCTCGCATAATCTCACATATCCCCCCTCTGCTCAAGCCCATGGGGTGGAGCAACTGTCCCGACCATGCAGTGGGCCCGGGAAAGACCATCTGTGTTATTTTGGAGCCTTCAGGCCTGGTGTTCCACTGAGAACTTAAACAGCTGTAGGGCCAGGAACCACCTATTCACCCGGCTATTTTTCTCCCGGTTGTTACACATCCACTTAAGGGGGGCATGGTCGGTGACTATCCTGAAAGACCTTCCCAGCAGGCAGTATTTTAGGGCCTCTAAGGCCCACTTGATAGCCAGGCACGCCTTCTCCACAATGGCATAATTCCTTTCATGCCTATTAAGCTTCCTGCTTAAAGAGGAAGTAAACCCTGATGGGGTTTACTTCCTCTATATTCCCCTGCAAAGTAGAAGCATAATGGGCTACTATGTGTATGTGTCACTTACCTGCAAACAAAGCCTGTGATGTCCAGCGATGTCGCCTGTGCAGGCAGCATTCATCTTCTGCCCCTCTTCCTTCTGGAGCCGTGACTGGCTGGAGTCTGTGACTGGCTGGAGTCGCGTGACGCAAGCGCACGGGAGCCACCAGTCACGGCACGATCTCAGTGAAGAAATGGCAAGGAGGCCATTTCTTCACTGCGCATGTGCCGAAATGATGTTGGCATATCTAGTACACTGTATATCTCTTAAACTGTGCAGGTTTAGGAGATATGCAGGGCACCTACAGGTAAGCCTTATTATAGGCTTACCTGTAGGTTAAAGTGGTTGTCACAGGTTGACAACCACTTTAAGTAGACGGCCGGGTGCTCCTCACCATCTCTGATCTGGGACAGGACAGCACCTAGTCCCATCTCAGAGGTGTCGGTTTGAACCACAAACTCCTTTGTGAAGTCTGGGGTCATGAGCACCGGCTGTACACAAGGGGCTTGCTTCAACTTCTGGAAGGCCTTCTTGGCTTCGGGATTCCACTTAACCTTTCCTGACCCTCCACCCTTCGTCAGATCGGTCAGAGGGAAGGCAATGGTGGCAAAGTCGGAGATGTAGCGTCGGTAATACCCTGTAATCCCCAGGAAGGCATGAACCTGTTTCTTGTTCACTTAATGGCCACTTTTGAATGGCCTCGATCTTATTGGTCTGGGGCTTGAGCAGACCCCGACCAATAACATACCCAAGGTATTTGGCCTCCTCTAGACTTATGGCACACTTTTTTGGGTTGGCTGTTAAATCTGCTACCCACATCATCCAGATAGGCCACTGCATAGGGCTGATGCAGCCTCAAAATTTTGTCCATCATCCTCTGAAAGGATGCAGGGGCCATATGCAGACCAAATGGCATTCGCTTGTATTGGAAGGACCCCTTGGGGGTAGAGAAGGTCGTTTTTCCTTCTGCTGACTATGTTAGGGGGATCTGCCAGTATCCCTTAGTTAGGTCTAGGGTTGTTATGTACCGGGCACCTCCCAACCTATCCACAAGTTCATCAACCCGCGGCATCGGGTATGCGTCAAACGTAGACACTTCATTCAGCTTCCTGAAATCGTTACAGGACCGAATAGTGCCATCGGGCTTTGGGACCAGTACTATAGGGCTCAACCAGGCACTGAGGGACTCCTCTATCATGTCTAACTCCAACATGCAATTTATTTCTCTCACCACCGCCTCTTTCTAGCCTCAGGTATTCGGTAGGGTTTTACATTTACACGGACCCCTGGTTCCGTGATTATTTCATGTTGTAGTACAGTGGTTAGTCCAGGTAGGGAAGAGAAAAAGTCTCTATTTTTTTCTGACAAATTCCTTAACATTGTTTTGTTGTGTCAGTGACAAGGACTTGGTTATGGGGACATCCGGGGTTCGGAATAACCTGTGCTTTTGAGGAGTGGGCACCGCCAATAAACTCTCTCTGTCCTTCCACGGCTTTAAGAGATTAACATGGTAAATCTGCTCTGGTTTCCTTTTCCCAGGCTGGTAAACTTTGTAGTTTACTTTCCCTAATCTCAAAGGGACCCTGCCGCTTTGCCAGGAATTTACTTTTAACCGTGGGGACTATCACCAGCACTCTGTCTCCGGGGTTGAAAGTTCAGGTTTTGGTTCCCCGATTGTAAACCCTTCTCTGGGCTTCCTGGGCTTGCTCCATATGCCCTCGTACAAGGGGCAGGACAGCTGCGATTCAATCCTTCATCAAGGAGACATGCTCTATGACACTTCTATATGGGGTG
This sequence comes from Glandirana rugosa, assembly GCA_018402905.1. Classification (NCBI taxonomy): domain Eukaryota; kingdom Metazoa; phylum Chordata; class Amphibia; order Anura; family Ranidae; genus Glandirana; species Glandirana rugosa. The sequence continues at coordinate 556,899 of BLSH010211970.1, read as the reverse complement.
GCCTCTCCTTCCCATGTCTCTTTTGCGACATCTAGCAGCCCCCTGGGATGTCCACCATACAAGAGTTCAAAGGGGGAATACCCCCCAGACGCCTGCAGAACCTCTCGTATGGCAAACATGAGGTACGGCAGCAAAAAATCCTTATTTCACCCATCTTTATCCACCACCATTTTTAGCATACTCTTAAGGGTCTTGTTAAACCTTTCCACCAGACCGTCAGTTTGAGGATGGTAAACAGAGGTACGGATATGGGAGATTTTGTACAACTTGCACAATTCTCTAGTCACTCTGGACATAAACAGGGTACCCTGATCCGTCAGGATTTCTTTAGGGAGCCCCACCCGAATAAACACCTGGATCAGCTCCTTGACGATAGTCTTAACAGAGGTATTCTGCAAGGGTATGGCCTCAGGATAGTGGGTCGCATAGTCCAGGATCATCAGGATGTGCTGGTGTCCCCGGGAAGATTTTACTACTGGACCCACGAGAGCCATGCCAATATGCTCAAATGGCACTTCAATTATGGGAAGTGGGACAAGGGGACTGCGAAAATGGGGTGATGGGGCCATTATTTGACACTCAGGGCATGATTCACAATATTCTCTGACGTCTGCATACAACCCAGGGCAGAAGAATCTCTGGGTTATTCTCTCCCTGGTTTTCTCCATACCCAGATGTCCCCCCATTACATGCCCATGGGCCAGATCTAAAGTTCGAAGGAAAATTTATCAGACCTCCATGACACTTCTTCACCACAGCTAGCACATGGTGAGGCCTGCTGCAGCCGCTTGCAAGGCCTCAGATCCACCCTTTGTGGGTAAGAGTCGCAGGTTTCCTTCACTGAAACCCTGTAATCTCTTTAGTGTAGTAAAGTACTTTGGTGCTAGCCGGGCCTATGGATGAACTACAACTCCCAGCCCATCCATCCTCCAGACCCATCCGGTCTGTCCTGAGGTCTAATGGCTCTCCTTCCCCTTGGTTGGCTCCTACCTGCCGGCTACAGACTGCTCTCTCCACTCCCAGACGGTCCCAGCCTTTTCCTCCAACTTCCAGGGGCCGCAACTCACTACTATATGGTGAATTCCTTTAAAGTGTTTCCTTCCATGTAGACCTCAGCTTCTCTCCTGCTTCTCCTGTGCCACTCCAGGAGCCGACTCCCGCTCCTGGCTGCACCCAAGCCCCAGGCCTCAGGTTCACCCCCCCCCCTAGTCAGGGGGATCCCCTCCTGGGTGAGGCCTGAACCACAGCTCCTGACTAAATCGTCACTCTTCCACCCGAACTCTCCTGACACCTGCTGGCAAATAGCTGTATTTAAGGAGGCCTGTCCCTGCCAATCTAGCTGCTGGATTGGTCAGAGCTCCTTGTCATACATCAGGAAGTGACACCTCCTCATCCATCCTCCTTCTAGAGCTTTTCAGCTCACGGAGAGGAATCGCCAAGGAGTGTACCTTCCCTCCATCTCCAGCCCCACCCCTGAGCCACTCCCAGCCCAGATCAAAACATTCAGGCCTGCACCTACAGTCAGGCCTGACTAGATTTTTCCTTTTCTACCAAAAATCTACAAAAGTAAAAGCACCTATACTATGGGGGCGCTACACAACAAATCATTTTTAAGTGCCATGTAGGGAAAAGACACCCCCAAATAGGGTCCACAGGTTCCCCATTCATTACCTTCATGTTTTCTCTGGCTTTAAGGAGAGTGACATTCCGTAGTTGTTCTGTACAGAAGTCCTCTCTCCAAACCTCTAAGTCAGGTACTACATTCGGTTTACTCTCACCGTCAGGGTCAGAGACATTGTCGGGATCATTAGCCCCCCACTGTGAGCTGTCTTCCAGCTCCTCCGGCTCCCCAGCCAGTACAGGAAAGGAAGAGGGTCTCCTCCCTCCTTGGTCCTGCCACCAGTCTCCCCTTCCATTTGGCAAAAAGGGTCTGGCGAGAGGTCCCATGCTTCCGCAGCAGGGGGAACTCTATCCTCCAGACTCCCTGTGCCTTCCCATAACCTCCAAAAAATGTGGAAAATCCCTGCCCACTAGGGCATCATAAAGTAGTGAAGGTACCACCCCCACTGAACTGAGTCACACTAACACAAGGGGTGTTAATCTCAACCACCGCCATCTGGTAGTCACAAGTGTCCCCATGGATGCAAATGTCTCTGACAGTGCTAGGGTGTAACCTTGCAGAGTTTACACCACGCTTTTTACCAATGTTACCACATTACCCGAGTCAAGCAGTGCAGTGACTGGTCTCCCATCAACAAAAATCACACACATTTGCTTCTCCATGTAACTTGAACATGATGCTGTATATACAACTTGTGCAAAAAGAGAAAGGCGTCTATTCACATAAGTATAATAGCATTGCATGGGTTCATCACTCAGGGGGCAATTGGCAGCAAATTGGCCCAATGCATGGCATCGGTAGCACTGTATATGTTCTATACCCAGTCCTCTCAAGGGTCCCTAAGACCTTCCACAGAGCTCACTCAGCTTTCTCCCACTGAGATCCAGGATAGAGCTCTCCTCTGCTCTCTTCCTGGTCATTAAATGCAGGTGCAAACAAGTATATGGCGCAACACCCTGAAAAAACATATAAATCCCATCAAGTCTTTAAAATAGTCCATATGTGGCTGGTATAAGAACCAGCATTAGTAAAAAGTCCCAGCACAAAGGTCAGCCTTCTTAGAACCAGAAGCAAAGTCCTTATAACACTGGAAAAGAAGAAAAGAGGCACCTCTAAGTGCAGACTTTAAAAACAGTTTATTAAAACCAACAATTGGCCAATTGGCAACTCACATGAGACAGAAGATAAAAGCACATGAGCAGATCCTCAAAGGGGTAACATCAGTGAGATGTCCATAGGCCAGGATTCATAGCACCATCATGAACTGTAGCAAGCGTCCCTGTGAGTTGGTAACCGGCCGGAGACAGGGGAATCTTGAAATGAGGCTTGGTTCCGTGGCAGCTAGAGTCCCAGGATGACGTCATCATCCTGGGACTCTAGCTGCCATGGAACCAAGCCTCATTTCAAGATTCCCCCGTCTCCGGCCGGTTACCAACTCACAGGGACGCTTGCTACAGTTCATGATGGTGCTATGAATCCTGGCCTATGGACGTCTCACTGATGTTACCCCTTTGAGGACCTGCTCATGTGCTTTTATCTTCTGTCTCATGTGAGTTGCCAATTGGTGGTTTTAATAAACTGTTTTTAAAGTCTGCACTTAGAGGCGCCTCTTTTCTTCTTTTCCATTAAATGCAGGTGGAGAGGGGTTTAAGTGGACCAGAAAGTACGGGCTGGAACCAGCCCTGCCATGGTGGTTGGCCAAACCTGAGTCAGACTCTCGCTAGTCGCCTCAAAATGATCATATGCGAGGTGACAAGTATCACCCATCCATTACGGCGCCTCGCATAACGTCACACAACAAAAAGGTATTAACCTGATTATTCATATGGAAGGCTACTGTATATTTACTGGATGTTTACACCATTGATAACACAGCAAGACCAGAATTATAAAGGCCTTGCTGTACACACTGGTAGGACCTTTATAGCAGAAAGACATTTTGTAACCCTAACATTTCATATTCCTGTGCTTGCTGTACCATGTACTTGTGTTAAAAAGTATCCTGTTCTCTTTGTATTGCTTCCTTTTGTGTAAAATGCCTAGTGATTATGCCAGTCCCCTGCTTTCCTATTTTAACCACTTCAGCCCCGGAAGGATTTGCCCCCTTCCTGACCAGAGCCCTTTTTGCAATTTGGCGCTGCATCGCTTTAACTGACAATTGCGCGGTCATGCGACATTGTACCCAAACGAAATTTGTGTCCTTTTTTTCCCACAAATAGAGCTTTCTTTTGGTGGTATCTGATCACCGCTGCGTCATTTTTGATCGCCGCTATAAACAAAAGAAGAGCGACAATTTTGCAAAAAAAAACTAATTTCTTACTTTTTGCTAAAATACAAATTAAAAAAAAATATATAAAAAAACATTTTTTTTCATCGGTTTTAGCAGATTTATATTCTTCCTCATATTTGTGATAAAAAAAATCGCAATCAGCGTTTATTGATTGGTTTGCGCAAAAGTTGCCGCGTTTACGGATGATGAGAATTAATTTCCGGGGTTTTTATTTATTTTTTATTTTTTACTAGTAATGGTGGCGATCTGTGATTTTTAGCGGTACTGCGATATTGCAATGGGCATGTCGGAACATTTTGACACTTTTTTGGGACCATTGGCATTTATACAGCGATCAGTGCTATAAAAATGCACTGATTACTGTGTAAATGCCATTGGCAGTGAAGGGGTTAACCTGCAGGGGGCGCTCTAAGGGTTAACTATGTTCCCTGGGCGTGTTCTAACTGTCTTAGTGTTTGACTGGCAGGGGGAGGGGAGTGATCACAGCTTCCATGTAGAGGAAGGCTGTGATCACTCCCTTCCCCCTCTAACAGAACGGAGGTCCGTTTTTACTTACACGGACCTCCGTTCTTTCACTCCAGGGGGGGGCATCGCGGGTAGCCGGCGGAGATCGAGTCCGCCGCACCCGCTCCCTGGCCCCCCCCCCCAGACACAGTGAGAGCACGAGCGCGCCTCCGGCGGTGCGCGCGCGCTCACAGTGCGCGATCTGGCAGCCGCCGTCAGATGACGGCGGTTTGCCCAGGAGAGCCACCTTGTCGCCGTCAACCTGCGGTTGACGGTCGGCAAGTGGTTGAACTGACCATGCTAGGTATAGAAACATGTCCTTCCTAGCATAGTCAATTTTTTGGCTGCGCTGGGAGAACAGCATGTCTGCCCTCACACTTGCACTGACATGCCCCCTGGCACAGTCATTCACTGGTAAGATCAGTGTACTGGTGCTTCTTACCCAGCTCTCTAAGCCCCTTGTGTAGCTGGACACATAGATTATATGATCAATTGTAAAGGAAAAAAAATATTTATCATGATAATATATATATATATATATATATATATATATATATATATATATATATTATCTCACAAAAGTGAGTACACCCCTCAAACATTTGTAAATGTTTTATTTTCTCTTTTCATGTGACAACACTGAAGAAATGACACTTTGCTACAATGTAAAGTAGTGAGTGTACAGCTTGTATAACAGTGTAAATTTGCTGTCCCCTAAAAATTACTCAACACACAGCCATTAACGTCTAAACCGCTGGTAACAAAAGTGAAAATGTCCAAATTGCGCCCAATTAGCCATTTTCCCTCCCTGGTGTCACGTGACTCGTTAGTGTTACAAGGTCTCGGGTGTGAATGGGGAGCAGGTGTGTTTAATTTGTTGTTATCGCTCTCACTCTCTCATACTGGTCACTGGAAGTTCAACATGGCACCTCATGGCAAAGAACTCTCTGAGGATCTGAAAAAAAGAATTGTTGCTCTACATAAAGATGGCCTAGGCTATAAGAATATTGCCAAGACTCTGAAACTGAGCTGCAGCATGGTGGCCAAGACCATACAACGGTTTAACAGGACAGGTTCCACTCAGAACAGGCCTCGCTATGGTCGACCAAAGAGGTTGAGTGCATGTGCCCAGCGTTATATCCAGAGGTTGTCTTTGGGAAATAGGCGTATGAGTGATGCCAGCATTCCTGCAGAGGTTGAAGGGGCAGGGGGGTCAGCCTGTCAGGGCTCAGACCATATGCCACACACTGCATCAAATTGGTCTGCATGGCTGTCCTCCCAGAAGGAAGCCTCTTCTAAAGATGATGCACAAGAAAGCCCACAAACAGTTTTATGAAGACAAGCTGACTAAGGTCATGGATTGCTGGAACCATGTCCTGTGGTCTGATGAGATAAACTTATTTGGTTCAGATGCTGTCAAGCATGGTGGTGGGAGTGTCATGGTCTGGGGCTGCATGAGCCGGCACTGGGGAGCTACTGTTCATTGAGTAAACTATGAATGCCAACATGTACTGTGACATACTGAAGCAGAGCATGATCCCCTCCCTTCCAAGACTGGGTTGCAGGGCAGCACTCCAACATGATAACAACCCCAAACACACCTCCAAGACAAATACTGCCTTGCTAAAGCTGAGGGCAAAGGTGATTGACTGGCCAAGCATGTCTCCAGACCTTAACCCTATTGAGTATCTGTGGGGCATCCTCAAATGGAAGGTGAAGGAGTGCAAGGTGGCTAACATCCACCAGCTCAGTGATGTCGTCATGGAGGAGTGGAAGAGGACTCCAGTGGCAACCTGTGAAGGTCTGGTGAACTCCATGCCCAAGAGGGCTAAGGCAGTGCTGGAAAATAATGGTGGCCACAGAAAATATTAACACTTTGGGCCCAATTTGGACATTTTTCCTTAGGGGTGTACTCACTTTTGTTGCCAGTGGTTTAGACATTAATGGCTGTGTGTTGAGTTATTTGGAGGGGACAGCAAATTTACACTGTTATACAAGCTGTACAGTCACTACTTTACATTGTAAGCAAAGTGTCGTTTCTTCAGTGTTGTCACATGAAAAAATATAATAAAATATTTACAAAAATGTGAGGGGTGTATATACCCTGGCAGAATTTATGACTTCTTGGCCATTTTTCAGAGAATATGAATGATAACACAAAAACATTTCTTTCATTCATGGTTAGTGTTTGGCTGAAGCCATTCATTATCAATCAACTGTGTTTACTCTTTTTAAATCATAATGACAAACAGAAACTACCCAAATGACCCTGATCAAAAGTTTCCATACACTGGTGATTTTCGCCTGATAACATGCACACAAGTTGACACAAAGGGGTTTGAATTGCTATTAAAGATAACCATCCTCACCTGTGATCTGTTTGCTTGTAATTAGTGTGTGTGTGTGTATAAAAGGTCATTGAGTTTCTGGACTCCTGACAGACCCTTGCATCTTTCATCCAGTGCTGCACTGATGTTTCTGGATTTTGAGTCATGAGCAAAGCAAAAGAATTGTCAAAGGATTTGCGGGAAAAGGAAGTTGAACTGTATATAACAGGAAAGGGATATAAGGAGATATCCAAGGAATTGAGAATGTCAATCAGCAGTGTTCAAACTCTAATCAAGAAGTGGAAAATGAGGGGTTCTGTTGAAACCAAACCACGGTCAGGTAGACCAACTAAAATTTTAGCCACAACTGCCAGGAAATTGTTTGGATGCAAAGAAAAAACCACAAATAACTTCAGGTGTAATACAGGACTCTCTGAAAACATGTGGTGTGGCTAATTCAAGATGCACAATAAGGAGGCACTTGAAGAAAGATGGGCTGCATGGTCGAGTCACCAGAAGAAAGCCATTACCACACAAATGCCACAAAGTATCCACTTACAATACGCCAAACAGCACAGAGACAAGCCTCAAACCTTCTGGCACAAAGTCATTTGGAGTGATGAGACCAAAATTTAGCTTTTTGGCCACAACCATAAATGCTACATTTGGAGAGGAGTCAACAAGGCCTATGATGAAAGGTATACCATTCCTACTGTGAGACACGGATTGCTGATGTTTTTGGGATGTGTGAGCTACAAAGGCACAAGAAATTTGGTCAAAATTGATGGCAAGATGAATGCAGTATGTTATGTATGTTATCAAAAAATACTGGAGGAACATTTGCATTCATTTGCATTCATCAGCCAAGAAGCTGCGCATGGGACGTACTTGGACATTCCAACATGACAATGATTCAAAACACAAGGCCAAGTCGACCTGTCATTGGCTACAGCAGAATAAAGTGAAGGTTCTGGAGTGGCCATCTCAGTCTCCTGATCTCAATATCATTGAGCCACTCTGGGGAGATCTCAAACATGCAGTCCATGCAAGACAGCCAAGAATTTCCAGGAACTGGAGTTTTTTTTCCAAGAGGAATGGGCAGCTTTACCATCTGAGAAGATAAAGAGCCTCATCCACAAATACTTCAAGCTGTCATTGATGTTATAGGGGGCAATACACTGTATTAATAAGTGGGGTATAAACTTTTGATCGGGGTCGTTTGGGTAGTTTATGTTGTCATGATTTAAAAAGAGTAAACACAGTTGATTGATAATAAATGGCTTCAGCCAAACACTGACCATGAGTGAAAGAAAAGTTCTTGTGTTATCATTCATATTCTCTGAAAAATGGCCAAGAAATCATAAATTCTGCCAGGGTATGTAAACTTATGAGCATAACTATATATATATATATATATATACATATATACACACACAGTAACTCACAAAAGTGAGTACACCCCTCGCATTTTTGCAAATACTTTATTATACCTTTTCATGCGACAACACTGAAGAAATGACACTTTGCTACAATGGAAATTGGTAAGTGTACAGCTTGTATAACAGTGTAAATTTGCTGTCCCCTCCAAATAACTCAACACACAGCCATTAATGTCTAAACCGCCGGCAACAAAAGTGAGTACACCCCTAAGTGAAAATGTCCAAATTGGACCCAAAGTGTCAATATTTTGTGTGGCCACCAATATTTTCCAGCACTGCTTTAACCCTCTTGGGCATGGAGTTCACCAGAGCTTCACAGGTTGCCACTGGTGTCCTCTTCCACTCCTCCATGATGACATCACGGAGCTGGTGAATGTTAGAGAGCTTGCGCTCCTCCACCTTCCATTTGAGGATGCCCCACAGATGCTCAATAGGGTTTAGGTCTGGAGACATGCTTGACCAGTCCATCACCTTTACCCTCAGCTTCTTTAACAAGACAGTGGTCATCTTGGAGGTGTGTTTGGGGTCGTTATCATGTTGGAATATTGCCCTGCGACCCAGTTGCCGAAGGGAGGGGATCATGCTCTGCTTCAGTATGTCACAGTACATGTTGGGATTCATGGTTCCCTCAATGAAATGTAGCTCCCCAGACAGCACTCATGTAGCCCCAGACCATGACACCCCCACCACCATACTTGACTATAGGCAAGACACACTGGTCCAGAAGTATTTAGACAGAAAAAAGGTAGATAAAGCACCTGGCCCAGATGGCATCCATCCACGGATCCTAAAGGAATTGAGCCCTGTCATTTCAAAGCCATTGTATCTCATTTTTAGGGACTCCTTAATGACTGGAATAGTACCACTGGATTGGCCAAAGGGATCAAAGTCTTTACCAAGTAACTATAGACCTGTTCGTTTAACTTCTATAGCTGGGAAGATACTGGAGAGTTTAATAAAAGACCACATAGATGAGTTCTTGTTGGATAAAAATATTTTTAGCAACAGACAGCATGGATTCATGAAAGACAGAAGTTGTCAAACAAACCTGATTTCTTTTTATGAGGAGGTAAGTAAAACCTTGGACAGAGGGGTGGCTGTGGACGTGGTATACTTGGATTTTGCAAAAGCGTTTGACACCGTTCCCCACACACGGCTAATGTGTAAGGTAAAGTCTACAGGCTTGGAAAGATCAATTTGTAAATGGATAGAAAACTGGCTAAAAGACCGTATTCAAAGAATAGTGGTTAATGATTCTTATTCTGAATGGTCTAAGGTTATCAGTGGTGTACCCCAAGGTTCAGTGTTGGGACCCTTACTTTTCAATATATTTATAAATGATATTGGGTCTGGGATTAAAAGTACCATTTCAGTGTTTGCAGATGACACCAAGCTATGCAGTGGAATAACGTCCTTGCAGGATGTCTCCAACTTACATGCCGACCTCAATGCACTGTCTAATTGGGCGACTATGTGGCAAATGAGGTTTAATGTTGATAAATGTAAAGTTATGCACTTGGGGGCTAAGAATATGCATGCATCGTACATACTAGGGGGAGTACAACTGGGGGAATCCATAGTGGAGAAGGATCTGGGGGTTTTGGTAGATCATAAGCTTAATAATGGCATGCAATGCGAAGCTGCGGTTTCCAAAGCAAGCAAAATCCTTTCTTGTATTAAGAGAGGTAGGACTCCAGAAATAGAGACATTATTTTGCCCCTATACAAATCATTAGTAAGACCTCATCTGGAATATGCAGTTCAGTTTTGGGCACCAGTTCTCAAAAAGGATATCGGGGAACTGGAGAAAGTACAGAGAAGGGCAACCAAACTAATAAGAGGCATGGAGGAGCTCAGCTATGAGGAAAGATTAGAGGATCTGAATTTATTCTCTCTTGAGAAGAGGAGATTAAGGGGGGATATAATCAACATGTACAAGTATATAAGTGGTCCATATAGTGAACTTGGTGTTGTGTTATTTACTTTAAGGTCATCACAAAGGACAAGGGGGCACTCTTTACTTCTAGAGAAAAAAAGAATTCATCTACAAATACGGAAAGGTTTCTTCACAGTAAGAGCTGTGAAAATGTGGAATAGACTCCCTCCAGAGGTGGTTTTGGTCAGGACGGTTGATTGCTTTAAAAAAGGCCTGGATTCTTTCCTTAATGTAAATAATATAACTGGGTACTAACATTTTTAGGTAAAGTTGATCCAGGGTGAATCCGATTGCCTTTTATTGTGTTGTGGTTCAAGTGATATACCTGGTGAATATATGAACATGTACAACTAATATAGGGGGGAATTAGAGGAGAAGAGTTCTCTCTTATTTAAGTCTAGGAGATTAGAAAGGAGTATCGACTCGAGGAGGTACGGAGAATAATCAAACCAACGGGAAGAGAC
>BLSH010211970.1:529363-546220 GCA_018402905.1 Glandirana rugosa | reverse complement strand
ATGTATATGTTTATATGTGTGTATATGTATATATATATATATATATATATATATATATATATGTGTGTGTGTTTTTTTTTTTTGGTTGAACTGGATGGACTTACGTCTTTTTTCAACCTGACTAACTATGTAACTATGTAACTTGTCTTTGTACTCCTCACCTGGTTGCTGCCACACACGCTTGACACCATCTGAACCAAATAAATTTATCTTGGTCTCATCAGACCACAGGACATGGTTCCAGTAATCCATGTCCTTAGTCTGCTTGTCTTCAGCAAACTGTGTGCGGGCTTTCTTGTGCATCATCTTTAGAAGATGCTTCCTTCTGGGACGACAGTTATGCAGACCAACTTGATGCAGTGTGCAGCATATGGTCTGAGCACTGACAGGCTGACCCCTCACCTGTTTTGCTTCACGTTTATCTAGTCAGGCTACTTGCGGTAAAACCAAGGAAGCTTAGATTCTGTAGTGTATCAATGCTTTACTAAACAGAAAAAAGACTGCACATACAACTGTAGGATACACAATATAACACAACTCATAGCTTACAAAATATATCTATAACATGCACAATGCCAATTATCCTTTCTAGCAAAATATAAGCATGTACAATATGTACGCATTAGGTAAACTAAACTGTTACTCAACTTAGGGCTTCAGGCTAATTCTGCTACTTCACACTAGTCCGATTCTCGGACCGACATTAGGAGCACAAGTCACATTACGTCACAAAAACAATGATTCCCTATGAGAGCTGTCTTAACTGGTCCGACTTGTGTTTTTCAAAGTCGGAACGACTTTGAAAAAGGTTCCTGTACTACTTTTGCCCGACTTTGATCCTACTTTGGCCCACTGAAAGGCATTGAATTCAGATCAAAGTCGGATCAGTGTCTTCACTCATCCGACTTTGGTATGCGACTTAAGCTCTGGGGATCTTGAAGGGGAACTCCATGCCAAATTAAAAAAAAAATGGCATGGGGTCCCGCTACAGGAGCATACCAAGCCCTTTGATCTGGGACGGATTTTAAGGGGAACTTAAAAAAAATTAAAAAACGGCGTGGGGTCCCCCCCAAAATCCATACTAGACCATCACTCGGAGGCCCCGCCCCGTATGATGTCACAGGGCCTCTGGGTGATGTCAGCGGGTGGCCCCCCCATGCCAATATAAGGCACAGCACACAGCAGAGAGGGCATTCGTGAAGGAGATTGCGTTGTGTCAACATGGGAAGAAGAAGAGAGCAAGAACAGAGGGAAGAGGACAGCAGAGAAGACCGGCAAAAGAGCAGAAGACACCGCAGAGAAGGAGAAGAAAGAAGACCCCTCAGAAGATAGAGCCGAACAAAGAAGAGCCAGAGAGGGGAGAAGACGCCGGAGCTGATTTAATAAAATATTTTAAAAACCTGTGTAGTGTGTTTTTTTGTACATTTTTTTTCCAGGTAAATGGGTAGGGGTACGATGTACCCCATACTCATTTACAAAGGGTGGGGGCCGGCATCTGGGGGCCCCCTTGTTAAAGGGGGCTTCCAGATTCCGATAAGCTCCCGCCCGCAGACCCCGCCAACCACCGGCAAGGGTTGTCGGGAAGAGGCCCTTGTCCTCATCAACATGGGGACAAGGTGCTTTGGGGTGGGGGGCGCAGAGCCCCAAAGCACCCATACTCCCCATGTTGAGGGCATGCGGCCTGGTATAGTCCAGGAGGGGGGGCGCGCGCTCGTCCCCACCCCTTTTCCTCGCCTGCCGGGCTGTGTGCTCGGATAAGGGTCTGGTATGGATTTTGGGGGGATCCCATGCCGTTTTTTCGGAGTGGGGGGTTCCCCTTAAAATCAGTACCAGACCAAAGGGCCTGGTATGCTCCTGTAGCGGGACCCCATGGCATTTTTTTTAAAATTTGGCGTGGAGTTCCCCTTCAAGATCCGCAGAGCACAAGGTGCCTGGCATTGTTGGGATCAAAGTCGGATCCCTGTTCACAGAAAAATGGTCCGACTTTGACCCTATGTAGGACCATAAATCGAACAGCAAAGTAGGATCAAAGTCGGACCGTTTTTTTTGGCAGATAGTGTGAACCCAGCCTCAGATGTAATGTCTGTCTCAATTTCTTGTTCAGTCCAACTCAAAATGCCTCCAAAGTTCTCCAGCTTCCAACACACGTCTTGCCTCATCGTCCTTCCAAACTCAACTCCTTGTCTAAACACATGTGTTTGTTTCAAAACCCCCAAGCCCTTCCCACCAACTTCCTGTATATACCAACTTCCTGCAGAGAACTTTCTACCTAGCCGTCCAACTGCTCTATTTACATATCAATGGAGGGGGAAGGGGGAAGCCTGGCTTCCCTTGAAAAGCACATGGCCTAAAAATCTAACTCTATATTATTTAAGTCATTAATAGCCGTAGCAACACACCACCCCTTCAACCTCTGCAGCAATGCTGGCATCACTCATATGTCTATTTCCCAAAGACAACCACTAGTATGACGCTGAGCACATGCACTCAACTTCTTTGGCCGACCATAGCGAGGCCTGTTCTAAGTGTAACCTGTCCTGTTAAACCGCTGTATGGTCTTGGCCACCATGCTGCAGCTCAGTTTCAGGGTCTTGGCAATCTTCTTATTGCCTAGGCCATCTTTATGTAGAGCAACAATTATTTTTTTCAGATCCTCAGAGAGTTCTTTGCCATGAGGTGACATGTTGAACTTCAAGTGACCAGTATGAGAAAGTGAGAGCAATAACACAAAAATTGAATACACCTGCTCCTCATTCACACCTGAGACCTTGTAACACGAGTCACGTGATACCGGGGAGGAAAAATTGGGCCACATTAGGACATTTTCACTTAGGGGTTTACTCACTTTTGTTGCCAGCAGTTTAGACATTAATGGCTGTGTGTTGAATTATTTTGAGTGGACAGCAAATTTACACTGTTATGCAAGCTGTACACTCACTACTTTACATTGTAGCAAAGTGTGATTTCTTCAGTGTTGTCACATGAAAAGACATAATAAAATATTTACAAAAATGTGAGGGGTGTACTCACTTTTGTGAGATACGCTATATATATATATACACACACACACATCGGGGTTGATCAAAGGGTTAAGTGTGTTCCCTGGGAGTGTTTTCTAACTGTGTGGGGGGGTGGACTGACAGGAAGAACACAGAGATCCCTGTTCCTGCTTACAAGGAACAGAAGATCTCTGTGTACTTCCCTGTCAGAACGGGGATCTGCTATGTTTACATAGGCAGATCCCTGGTCTGGCTCTCTGTGGAGCGATTGTTTCTGTGGAGGTGGCCGGCGGACATCGGGTCCGCTGGAACCACTGATTGGCTCCCCCTCCATGCAGCGGGCTCGTGCCACAGTGTCTATTGCACTGATTTACCTACAGGTACATTGTTTCGTGCAACAGAGCCACCCTGCCACAGTATATATGCGGTGGGCGGCCTTTAAGTGGTTAAAGCATGCATAAGAGCACAGTGCTTTTGCTGTGTAATTTGACCCTTTCTATCACCTAAAATACCTGGCTGATCCTGCCTGGTTCTACCCACTCCCCTGTAAACAGACCATGGTTTATCATGGGTGCTACAGTAAGCCCTGACACCGTGGTCAGTTTGCTGCATCATCCGCTCTCTCCTCTGTCCTCCTCTCCCCCCTCCCCGTCTGTCAGTTCTGTGTGTGAGCCACCCCTCCCCTCCACTACTAGCACTGTTCTAAGAAGCATAAAAAATACTGCTCACAATCACTGCCAACCCCTCTGCTAGGATAGCATGTAGTATATAGTATATGCCGGTTTTTTAAATTCTTCTTCTAAATACCTTATTTCTCCTCGCTGATCAGCGGTCATGTGAGCACCCGCAGCTCTCTTCCTCCGATGCATGTACTACAGAGGGAGGTCACGTGACTGCGCGTCAGACGTCAGAGGGAGATCTCGGCCCCTCGCTCTGCAGTACATACATCGGAGGAAGAGAGTGGCGGGCGGTCACGTGACTGCTGGTCAGCTAGGAGAAATAAGGCATTCAGAAGAAGAATTTAAAAAAAGTCATACACTATATACTACATTTTACCCTAGCAGAGGGGCTGGCAGTGATTGTCGGCACTGCCTTAACAACCCCTTTAACCATCATTAGCATTATACTTTAAGCTTAGGCCATGCTCTTCTGGTTCTGAAAGACAGTACATTTACCTTATTCCATGGTTGCAGGAGGACCCCAGTCTTGGGATTTTAGTCTCCCCGCAGAGAACCCAGCCTGGGCATTAGCCAAAGAATTTTTCAAGGCCCTATGATGATCCTGATGGTGCCCGCTCAGCAGAAACTAACCTTATATCATTACATCAGGGTAAACGCACCTTTTAACAATACTGTTTTGATTTCCACTGCTGGGCACCTGACTCAGGAAGGAATGAGCCAGCTCTAAGAAGCCATTTCAGGTTAGGCTTATCAGACTCCATCAAGGACTCCTTACTACACAACCCTGAACCAATGTAGTTGAATGAAGCCATGCAAGTCACCATCTGTATAGACAGGCGTTTACGGGAAAGGTGTACAGAGAGGTTTGTTTCTTTGCCCACTATTTCTTCATCAGACCTTCCTGAGCCCTCTAAACCTCTCCAGGAGGAGGAGCCCATGCAAATTGTCGCTTCTCATTTATCCTCTGGAGAAAAGGCTAGAAGAAGATTCCAGGGACTCTGCTTATATTGTTGCGACCACAGCCACTTTGTCACCTGCTGCCGCTGCCCTAATAAGCCAGAAAACATCAAGAGTGTAGTGCAGGTGCATACCTCCCAACTTTCTGAGATGGGAATGAGGGACACCTATTAGCAAAAGTATGTAGGCATAGGACACACCCCCTGCCACGCCCCTTAACCAGTTCCTGACTGGCTCACATACTTATACTGCGGCAATGTGGCTCTCCTGCGCGACCCGCCGTATATATACGATTCCCGCAGGCGCAGTTGTGGATGGGCATGCACCGGCGGTGGCGCGCCCTCGTGTCCGCCGCATACTCCCCGAGTGTGGCCATGGGTTGGGTGGACTCGATGTCCGCTGGCGACCTGCGATCACCTGTGAGAGAGGAAGAACAGGGAACCGCCGATGTAAACATGGCAGTTCCCCATTCAGACAGGCAGCATGACACTGATCTACTGATCCCTGTGATCGGAATCAGTTAGATCTGTCATGCCCCTGCCAGCCCAGCCCCAGCCCAGCCCCCATACAGATAGCTGCAATGTCGCAGTCCTGATAAAAGTCGCTATTGCTGCCATTACTAGTGAAAAAAAAAATTGTGAAAACACCATAAATTAATTCTCATGGTTTGTAAACGTAAAACGTTTGCGTAAACCAATCAATATACGCCTATTTCGATTTTTTTTACCACAAATATGTAGAAGAATATATATCGGCCTAAACTGATAAATACATTTTTTTTTGGGGGGCATGTATTATAGCAAAAAGTAAAAAATATTGGGTTTTTTTCAAAATTGTCGCACTCAGTCTGGTGTTCTGAAAGTCAAAACCAGAGGAAATTCCCAGCTCAACTCACCAACCAGTCTGCTTACCAACCGATATAACCTGTCCAACAGTCTGCGTTAAAAACAGGGGTTTAGCACACATTTGCAAACGCATGCGGAAGATGCAAGCAAGCCCGCTTCAAAGCGCCCTGTTTTGCTTGCAGTCCTAACACTACTAAATTTATGAACGTCTCCACAGTGGAAGCATATGTATACTAATGGGTAGATAAGGGACAAGTGGACCTGGAGGTAGCCTAGTTCTCCTTAACTACTTGAGCCCCGGAAGGATTTACCCCCTTCCTGACCAGAGCACTTTTTGCGATTCAGCGCTGCATCGCTTTAACTGACAATTCTGCGGTCGTGTGACGTTGCACCCAAACAAAATTTGCGTCCTTTTTTTGCTATAATACATATCCAAAAAAAATTCTAAAAAAACTAATTTCTTCCTCAGTTTAGGCCGATATATATTCTTATACATATTTTTGTTAAAAAAAACCCGCTATAAGTGTATATTGATTGGTTTGCGCAAAAGTTATTGCGTCTACAAACTATGGGAATAGATTTATGGCATTTTTATTTTTTTTATAGTAATGGCGGCGATCTGCGATTATTATCGGGACTGCGGTATTGCGGACACTTTTTTGGGACCATTGACATTTATACTGGATCCGTGCTAAAAATAGACACTGCTTAATGTATAAATGTCACTGGCGGGGAAGGGGTTAACACTAGGGGCGATCAAGGGGTTAAATGTGTTTCTTTCGTGGTGTTTCTAACTGTATGGGGGCTGAGCTAACTCAAGGAGGAGAGAGATCGTTGTTCTCAAACACAAGGAACAGACAATCACTCTCATCTCCCCTGTCAGAATGAGGATCTGTTTGTTTACTTACACAGATCCCCATTCTGTCATGTCTCGGGAGCGATCGCGAGTGGCAGGCGGACATCAAGTCCACCCCACCCGCTAATTGGCTCCCCCGCTAGCCAGTGAGCATGAGTGCGCCTCCGGCGGCGCGTGCTCACACCACATGTTCCTGCGACCGCCGTACAGCTACGGAGATTCACGGGAATGAGCCAACCTGCCGCCGTATTATGGCAACGGGCGGTCGGCAAGTGGTTAAAAGCAACAGGGGCACATTGGACACACAGCATATAGCACATTGGCAACGAAGGTGCCCAGTGTGTCCTCTGACCAAGTTTACACAAGTAACAAAGAGATGGCCCCTGCCCCCACCTATAACTGGCCTTCACAGCAAGGAGCACATGGAAGGGCAAACGCTTGAAAAACAAAACCAGAGGAAATTCCCAGCTCAACTCACCAACCAGTCTGCTTATCAACCGAAGTTGGTCTAGTGTTCTGCCCAATCTACCCCTTGGAAAGCTGTTTGTTCCCTTCCCCTTTAGGCTTAAAGTGCTTTCAGGAGTAGGGATGAGCTGAACACCCGCCCTGTTCAGTTCGCACCAGAACATGCGAACAGACAAAAAGTTGAGGGTGAACATCCGAACACCATTAAAGTCTATGGGACGCGAACATGAAAAATCAAAAGTGCTAATTTTAAAAGGTTATATGCAATGTTATTGCCCTAAAAAGTGTATGGGGACCCGGGTCCTGCCCTAGGGGACATGTATCAATGAAAAAAAAACTTTTTAAATCGATCTTTTTTTCAGGAGCAGTGATTTTAATAATGCTTAAAGTGAAACATTCCTTTAAATATTGTGCCTGGGGGGTGTCCTTAGTCTGTGTGTAAAAGGGCACATCTCTGTGAGGTGTAGAACAAAGCCAGAGCAAAATGACATTTCCATAGGAAAAATTGTCATTTAAAATCGCGGCTGTAATGTCAATGCCAATGCTAATATACAAAACATCACTGGGAAAAAGTGTGTGCGGTCCCCCTAAAATCCAAACCAGACCCTTATCCAAGCATGCAGCCCTGGCCGGTTAGGATGGGGGGGGGAGCGAGCGCCCCCCCGAACCGTACCAGGCTACATGCCCTCAATATGGGGACCCACCTCAAAGCACCTTGTCCCCATGTTGATGGGGACAAGAGCCTCTTCCCCACAAACCTGGCCGATGCTTGTGGGGGTCTGTGGGCAGGGGGGGCTTATCGGAATCTGGAAGCCCCCTTTAATAAGGGGGCCCCCAGATCCAGGCCCCCCCCATGTGAACAGGTTTGTACTTTGTACCCCTACCCATTCACCAAAAAAGGAGTGTAGTGTAAAAAAAAAACATTAGGCAGTTTTTGACAAGTCCTTAATTTTGTATTATAGCTCTTTCTTCTTTCTTCCTCCATCTTCTCCAGGCCTGGTCCTTCTTCTGGTCTTCTTCTTCTTTTAGTCTTCTTGCTTCCTCTCTTCGTCTTCAATCTTCATCTTCTTTCTTCTTTCCTCGCCGTCGCGCTCTCCGCTGCTGCAGTCCGGCCCCTGCAGCGTCTCCCCGAATGTGAGACTAAAAGAAGAAGAAGAAGACCAGAAGAAGGATCGGGCCAGGAGAAGATGGAGGAAGAAAGAAGAAAGAGCTATAATACAAAATAAAGGACTTGTCAAAAACTGCCTATTGTTTTTTTTTACACTACACTACTTTTTTGGTGAATGGGTAGGGGTGCAAAGTACCCCAAACTTATTCACATGGGGGGGTCGGGATCTGGGAGCCGACTTTTTAAAGGGGGCTTCCAGATTCTGATAAGCCCCCTGCCCTCACACCCACTTGGTGGGCATGTCACAAATGAGGCGGTTGTTGGGCAGGTTGAATTCCGGCTGGATATCAGCCAGCCGAGCACTGGCATTGTATGACTGGCGGAAATGACCACAGACTTTTCTGGCCTGCCTCAGGATATCTGGTAAGCCTGGGTACCTGGTCAAGAAACGCTGCACCACCAAATTCAAGACGTGTGCCAAGCATGGAACATGTGTCAATTGTCCCAGTCTGAGGGCAGAGAGAAGGTTGGTGCCATTGTCGCATACAACCATTCTTGGCTCAAGCTGCCATAGTGTCAACCACCTCTGAGCCTGCCTCCGCAGAGCTGAAAGAATCTCTTCCCCAGCGTGGCTCCTGTCCCCAAGACAGACTAACTCAAGCACCGCATGGCATCTTTTAGCCTGACTGCTTGCATAGCCCCTTGAACGCTTAGGGAGCACTGCAGGTTCAGAGGACAAGTCTGCAGAAGAGGCCACAGAGGTAGAAGAAAAGGAGGGGGTGGAGGAGGAGGCGGATGTGGAAAAATCACCACCAGCTTTTTGGAGGTGTGGTGACGGAACTATTTCCAAAACTGAACCTTGGACTGCATCCTTCCCAGCTGCCAGCAGAATTACCCAGTGCGCCATGAAGGAAAGGTAACGTCCCTGACCGTGCCTGCTGGACCATGGGTCAGCGGTATTATGAACCCTGCTTCTGAACGCACTGTTCAAAGAGGCCAAAACATTGCCTTCCACTTGACGGTAGAGAGCTGGAATGGCCTTACGTGAAAAGAAATCTCTTTTGGGAACATGCCACTGTGGGACAGCACATTCCACAAATTCACGAAAGGGCGCAGAGTCTACCAGCTGAAAAGGCAGCAGTTGGAGTGCTAGCAATTTGGCCAGGCTAGCATTAAGATGCTGAGCATGTGGATGGCTGGGACTGTATTTCTTTTTACGGTTCAGCAACTGGGGTAGTGATATTTGCCTGCTGAATTCACCTGGTGGTGTACTGCTAGCAGATTGCTGGCTGCAAGTACTAGTTGTGGCACGCATTGCTACACCTTCATTCCTCTCAGTGCAGGTTTTGGAGAGGACTGAGGGTTGAGATCCCAGATGAGGAGCAAGGAGGAGTCCGCATTGTTTTCTGGTGTGGGTTCTTCAGGTACTCTTGACTGCATGTCTTGTCAAGACAGTAGTGCCCAAGCGGCTGGAGTCCTGGCCGCGCTTGGCCCACTTCAGACATAGATTGCAAATGGCAACGGTGCGATCTACTGCACATGTGCTGAAAAATGCCCACACCAAAGAAATTTTGGAAGTCGGCGGGGAGGCAGCAGCGTCCTGCACCTGTGGAGCTCTGTGGGCTGATGCAATTGGGTTGCTGCCCTTAAGCTGGCCCCTGGAGGACATCCTGCCTTGTTGGAGTTGGGCCTCTTCCTCCTCCTCCTCACTTTCCTCTTCTCTCAGGCACCCAAGTATGGTCCGTGTCCTCATCATCCCCTCCCTCCTTGTCACTGGAACAAACTTGGCAGTATGCTGCAGCTGGGGGAACATGACTGCTAGTTTCTTGTCCTTTTGTGGCACCCCCTGTCTCTACGCTCACGCTACTCCCTTCCTCAATCTGGGAACCAACATCGAAGTCTTCACACTGCTGTGCATCCTCCATGAGCATGTAACCGACACTATGGTCGAACAACTCAGGTGACTCCTCCGTGCATGATGGTGGGGCTACAGAAGGAGTAACTGTGGACAAGGATCCAGTGGAATAGGCCGCTTTGCCAGATGCGTTGGAAGGCAAACTTGTACAAGACTGGGTGACAGAGGATGAGGACAGCTTTGTTATCCACTCCACCAACTCTTTTTCATGTTGTGGCTCAATAGCACGTCCAACAGCAGAAAAAAAGGACAAGCGTGACCGGCACCACGTCCGCCACCTTTCCCTGAAGACACAGAGGCTGCTTGCCCTCTTTTAGTGGCCTGGGAGCGTCTGTCTCTCCTTTGAGGCCTCCTGACATGATGTTTTGTGTTTTTTTTTTTTAGCACCACACTACACTGTACTATACCGTACACCCCCAAATGCACCGATATATAGTTTACTCTCAATACACTGCGTGTATATCTGTGTACACTAGACTGTATATATTTGAAGGCAACATGCCAAGTAGTGTGCTATGTACTGTACACCCCCAAATGCACCGATATATTGTGCACACTCAATACACTGTGTGTGTGTGTGTATGTATATATATATATATATATATATATATATATATATATATATATATATATATATATATATACCAGGCTGTATATATTTTTATACACCACGTCAAGTGGACTATATACCTTAGGTACATATATATTTTTCCCTACACTAACCTGTCTGCACTAACTGACAGATATATTTTAGATATCTAACTATCTATCTAGTTAGCTATCTATTTTCTGTGATTTTTATCTATTTTTTACAGTTTTTTTCAAGCTAGCTATCTAAACTGCCTGTATACAGGAACCTACGTTATCTCTCTACAAGCAGCGCCGACACACTATCATAGAGCCGCTGTACGAGCGGCTTTATATAGTGTGGGGCATGGATTGAGACTGCTGTGCAGTGATTGGCTAAAGGCATCCTGCCTTTAGCCAATCAAAGCTCTCACAGCAGGCGGCTCGCTGATTGGCCAAAGCATGCAGGTCATGTGCATGCTTTGACCAATCAGCAGGCGGCATTCTGCTGCCATTTTAAAATATTATGGGGCACGCGAAGTTGCCGCAAACGCCCCATAATGTTCGGGAAAACCTGAACTAGCGAACAGGGGACAGCTTTTCTCTCTCCTCTCCGCACTGATCGGTGCATTGCAAGAGGAGAGGGGGGGGGAGAGATGATGTTCTGCAGCGCTGTGGGCAATTTGGGAGACAGTGGGGGACAGGCTGCACCCCCCACCATCCATCCACACCCACCCAGCCAATCTCACCCCAGCAATCCTCACCCCATCCAGCCATCCTCACCCCATCCATCCACCACCCACCCAGCCATCCTCACCCCATCCATGCTCACCCACCCAGCCATCCTCACCACATCCATGTTCAGCCACCCATCCATGCTCACCCACCCAGCCATCCTCACCCCATCCATGCTCATCCATCCATGCTCAGCCACTCATCCATCCATGCTCACCCACCCAGCCATCCTCATCCCATCCATGCTCATCCATCCATGCTCAGCCACCCATCCATCCATGCTCAGCCATCCTCACCCAGCCGTGCTCACCCACCCAGCTGTGCTCAGTCATCCCCATCAGTGCTCAGCCATTCCCCATCCGTGCTCATCCATCCTCATTCGTGCTCAGTCATCCCATCCGTGCTCATCCATCCCCATCCGTGCTCATCCATCCCCATCCGTGCTCATCCATCCTCATTCGTGCTCAGTCATCCCATCCGTGCTCATCCATCCCTATCCGTACTCATCCATCCCCATCCGTACTCATCCATCCCCATCCGTGCTCAGTCATCCCCATCCGTGCTCATCCATCCTCATTCGTGCTCCCCATCCGTGCTCATCCATCCTCATTCGTGCTCAGTCATACCCCATCCGTACTCAGTCATCCCCATCCATGCTCATCTATCCCCATCCATGGCTCATTTGTGCCTCATTCATGCTCATCCATACCACATCAGTTCTCATCCGTGCCACTACAGTGCCCATCCATGCCACTACAGTGCCCATCTGTGCTACTACACTGCCCATCTGTGCTACTACACTGCCCATCTGTGCCACTACACTGCCCATCCGTGCCACTACACTGCCCATCCATGGCACTAGAATGCTCATCCGTGCCACTACACTGCCTATCCGTGCCACTACAGTGCCTATCCATGCCACCACAGTGCCTCACAATAGTGTAAAAGGTAGTCAAATTAGATTTGAAATGTATGCCCCTAGAACGCCTGACGGTGCTCCCTGCATGTTGGGCCTCTGTATGTGGCCAGGCTGTGTAAAAGTGTCACACATGTGGTATTGCCATACTCGGGAGGAGTAGCAGAATATTTTGTGGGGTGTCATTTTTGCTATGTATATGCTGTGTGTTAGAAATATTGTATAAATGGATAACTTTGTGTAAAAAAAAAAAAAAAGCGTTTTCATTTTCCAAAAACTTGTGGAAAAAATGACATGTTCAAAAGACTCATTATGCCTCCTAGAATATACGTTGGGGTGTTTACATTTCAAAATGGGGTCATTTTTTTAGCGTTTCCATTGTCCTTGTGCTCCAGGACTACAAGAGGTAGTCAAGAAATGATATGTGTAATTTATGCTCCTAGATCGTCTGATGGTGCTCCCTGCATGTTGGGCTTCTGTATGTGGCCAGGCTGTGTAAAAGTCTCAGACATGTGGTATTGTCATGCTCAGGAGGAGTAGTAGAATGTGTTTTGGGGTGTAATTTGTGGTATGCATATGCTGGGTGTGAGAAATAACCCGTTAACCTATGACAATTTTGTGAAAAAAAAAAAAGAAAAAAAAATCTTCATATTGCAAAGAATTGTGGGAAAAAATTACAACTTCAAAAAATTTGCCATGCCTCTTACTAAATACGTTGGAATGTCTACTTTCCAAAAAGGGGTAATTTGGGGGGTATTTGTACTTTCCTGGCTTGTTAGGGTCTCAAGAAATGAGATAGGCCGTCAGTACATAAGGTGTGATCAATATTCAGAGATTGGCACCATAGCTTGTAGACTCTATAACTTACACAAGGACCAAATAATATACACTAATTTGTTTTTTTTTTTACCAAAGATAGGTAGCAGTATAAATTTTGGCTAAAATTTATGAAGAAAAATTAATAATTTGCAAAATTTTTAACAGAAACATTTTTTTACAAAATTTTCAGTCTTTTTCTAATTATAGCACAAAAAATAAAATACCCAGCGGTGAATAAATACCGCCCAAAAAAAGGACGCAAATTTCATATGGGTACGGTGTAGCATGACTGAGTAATTGTCATTCAAAATGTGAGAGCACTGAAAGCTGAAAATTGGTCTGGTTGTTAAGGGGTTTAAGTGCCCAGTGGTCAAGTGGTTAACAATGAGAGACAGAATAAAAACAAAAAAATACTGAAAAACGTATTTAAAAAAAGTTATAAATTGATTTGCATTTTAATGAGTGAAATAAGTATTTGACCCATTCGCAAAACATGACTTAGTACTTGGTGGCAAAACCCTTGTTGGCAATCAGAGGTCAGACGTTTCTTGTAGTTGGCCACCAGGTTTGCACGCATCTCGGGAGGGATTTTGTCCCACTCCTCTTTGCAGATCCTCTCCAAGTCTTTAAGGCTTTGAGGCTGACGTTTGGTAACTCGAACCTTCAGCTCCCTCCACATATTTTCTATTAAATGAAGGTCTGGAGACTGGCTAGCCCACTCCAGGACCTTAATGTGCTTCTTCTTGAGCCACTCCGTTGTTGCCTTGGCCATGTGTTTTGGGTCATTGTCATGCTAGAATATCCTTCAACGACCCATTTTCAATGCCCTGGCTGAGGGAAGGAGGTCCTCATCCAAGATTTGATGGTACATGGACCCGTATATCGTCCCTTTGATGCAGTGAAGTTGTCCTGTCCCCTTGGCAGAAAAACACCCCCAAAGCTAATGTTTCCAACTCCATGTTTGATGGTGGGGATTGTGTTCTTGGGGTCATTGGCAGCATTCCTCCTCCTCCAAACACAGCAAGTTGAATTGATGCCAAAGAGCTTGATTTTGGTCTCATCTGACCACAACACTTTCACCCAGTTCTCCTCTGAATCATTCAGAAGTTCATTATCAAACTTTGGATGGACCTGTACATGTGATTTCTTGAGCAGGGGGACCTTGCGGGCGCTGCAGGATTTCAGTCCTTCACGGCATAGTGTGTTACCAATTGTTTTCTTGGTGACTTATGGTCCCAGCTGCCTTGAGATTATTGACAAGATTCTCCTGTGTAGTTCTGGGTGGTTTCCTCACCATTCTCATGATCATTGAAACCCCACGAGGTGAGATTTTGCATGGAGCCCCAGACCGAGGGAGATTGACAGTTATTTTGTGTTTCTTCCATTTGCAAATAACAGCATCAACTGTGGTCACCCTCTCACCAAGTTGCTTGGCGAAGGTCTTGTAGCCCATTCCAGCCTTCTGCCCCTGACATCCTTGGACAGCTGTTTGGTCTTGGCCATGGTGGAGAGAATGGAATCTGATTGATTGATTGCTTCTGTGGACAGGTGTCTTTTACACAGGTAACAAGTTGAGATTAGGAGCACTCTCTTCAAGAGAGTGCTCCTAATCTCAGCTCGTTACCTGTATAGAAGACACCTGGGAGCCAGAAATCTTGCTGATTGATAGGGGATCGTATACTTATTTCACACATTAATATGCAAATCAATTTATAACTTTTTTGAAATGCGTTTTCTGGATATTTTTGTTGTTATTCTGTCTCTCGCTGTCAAAATAAACCTACCATTTAAATTATAGACTGATAATTTCTTTGTCAGTTGGCAAACATAAAAAATCAACAGGGGTTCAAATACTTTTTTCCCTCACTGTAGATGGCTTCACAAATATTGTACAATATACAAAACAGCCATCTTTTTACCTTTATCTTTGCCCCAGCAGACAAGCGGTTAAAGCAGAACTCCAGCCAAAAACCTTTTTTTGTAAAGCGTGGGGAATATTAACCACTTCAGCTCCGGAAGCATTTACCACCTAAATTACCAGAGCATTTTTTTACAATTTGGCACTGCGCTGCTTTAACTGGTAATTGCATGGTCATGCAATGCTGTACCCGAACAAAATTTGCTTTCTTTTGGTGGTATTTGATCACCTCTGCGTTTTTTATATTTTTGCGATATAAATGACCGAAAATGTTGAAAAAAAATTATATTTTTAACTTTTTGTTATTAAAAAAATACAATAAACTCAATTTTAGTCATACATTTTTGCCAAAATGCTTTCATCCACAGGGTAAAAAAAAGTCAATATGCGTATATTTATTGGTTTGTGCAAAAGTTATAGTGTTTACAAACTAGGGTACATTTTCTGGAATTTACGCAGCTTTTATTTTATGACTGTCTATCTTATTTCCTGAGGTGCTATAATGGAAGGCAGTACAAACCCCCCCAAATGACCCCATTATGGAAAGTAGACACCCCAAGGAATTTGTTGAGAGGCATGTTGAGCCCATTGAATATTTTATTTTTTTGTCACAAGTGATTGAAAAATGCCAAAAAAAAAAAAAAAAAATTACACAAAATTGTCACTGAAATTATATATTGCTCACACATGCAATGGACATATGTGTAATTACAGCCCAAAATACATTCTGCTGCTTCTCCTGAATATGGGAATACCACATGTGTGAGACTTTTTTGGCAGTCTAGCTACATACAGGACCCCGAAAACCAATCGCTGCCTTCAAGATTTCTAAGGGCGATAATGGCTGATTTCACTGCTCACTGCCTATCACAGTTTCGGAGGCCATGAAATGCCCAGATAGCACAACCCTCCCCCCCCCCCCAAATGACCCCATTTTGGAAAGTAGACACCCCAAGCTATTTGCTAAGAGGCATGTTGAGTCCATGGAATATTTTATATTTTGCCACGAGTTTCGGGGAAATAACAATTTTTTTTTCACAAAGTTGTCACTAAATGATATAGTACTCGAACATGCCATGGGTATATGTGAAATTACACCACAAAATACATTCTGCTGCTTCTCCTGAATATGGGGATACCACATGTGTGAGACTTTTTGGAGGTCTAGCCTTGTACAGGACCCTGAAAACCAAGCACCGCCTTCAGGCTTTCTAAGGGCGTAAATATTTGATTTCACTCCTCACTACCTATACCAGTTTCGGAGGCCATAAAATGCCAAGATAGCACAAAACTCCCAAAATGACCCCATTTTGGAAAATATACACTCCAAGCTATTTGCTGAGAGGCACGTTGAGTATTTTGCAGATCTTGCTTTTTGTTACAAAGTTTTGAAATTTGAAAAAAGAAAAAAAACATTTTTTCTTTTCTTTCTTCATTTTCCAAAACAAATGAGAGCTGCAAAATACTCACATGCCTCTTAGAAAATACCTTGGGGTGTCTACTTTCCAAAATGGGGTAATTTGGGGGGCTTTTTGTTCTACCTTGACATTTCAGGGCCGCCGAAACCATCATAGGTACTGAGGAGCAAAAATACTTTTTTTGCTAGAAAATGACTTTGAACCCCCAAACATTATACATATTTTAAAGCAGATGCCCTACAGATTAAAATAGTGGGTGTTGCAATGTTTTTTTCACAAAGTATTTGTGCAGTGATTTTTCAAACGCAATTTTTGGGGAAAAAAACACTTTTTTAAAATTTTAATGTAAAAACACACTATATTGTCCAAATGCTTGGTGAAATATAAAAGATTATCTCATGCCGAGACAAAAAACATGACATGCTTTTAAAATTACGCACACGCAATGGCGACAAATGATATACATATTTAAAAGCCTTTACAGGTTACCACTTTAGATTTATAGTGGTCTATATAGGTCTACTGCTAGAATTACTGCCTTCGATCTGATGTTCCCAGTGATACCTCACATGCATGGTGGATCGTTTTTTTCATAAAAACGAGGAGTCATGGATACTACCAAAGCCGCCGGGACTTTACAGTTCCATCTTGTTTTTCGG